>WJFB01000392.1:0-66558 GCA_009870185.1 Pygmarrhopalites habei | reverse complement strand
TCACGAAACTTGGACATGTTACCCCGCCCTCCACAAGGGGTGGAAACATGATTACCTGCAAAACACCGATTTCGGACAAATTCGGTCCCTGTGACCTTAGGTCAAATTTTGAAAACCTGTCACGCCTCACATAGGAAGCAGGATAGTTGGGTTGTCCAACCATCCAAGCAAAGTTATTTAATTCTGACGGTAAAGGTGAAAAAAAAATCAGTTTATGCTTGGAGACTGCCGCTGGAAAACACGTTTCTTGATGACCTAGGCTCTCTGGGTCACTGCCCATGCCAGCATTAACCCCCGGCCGCCAAAAAAATTACACGACATATCAAGGATACAGACTACTTCGGGTCAGAGAACAGGAAAATTTCATAAGCAATATTCCGAGATACAGCCAGTCAAAATCGTTTCAACTTAGAAAAATCATCCTGTATATACTGATATGATATTTTAATATAATTGTGTTGTGTGTGTGTTTGTGGAGGAGAAGCTCTTTTCGCACTTTTTTTGCATCAATTTTTCTTCAATCTGGTGTGTGTGTGTGTGTTCGTGTGTTTGTCTTTGTGTTTGCCGGTGTGTTGTTTAGTGAGCGTGTGTGTGTGAAGGTAAGGCTGGTCATAATTTACAAGATGATCAAAGGAATTGACATATAAATTTTCACGTATCGATCACACTTGTCATAAACTCATAGAAAGGTGGACTGAGGACTGACTATCTTAATTCTTGGATATTATCATATAAAAAAAGTTTGCAATCCTCTTATTACGTCAAAAAAAGTGAAGAAGCGAAAGAGAGAGAGAGAGAGGAAAAGAAGAACAAAAATTGTAAAGGTACAATACTGTTACTTTAAATAACTGCACTATTTATGGCCTAAGAAAAAAAGGGATAGCAGATGAAATAAAAATGCTTCAATTAACCAACAAACTAAGGGCACACACACACAGCTTCTATTTCTTTTGTCTCTCTTCACATCTATCTGCCTCTGTTCATCATCTTGTTAACAAAAACAAAGAAAGAGAGGGAGAGAGGGAGAAAAAACCTTAAGGAGAGTAAATTGAGGGTAAGAAATTGAGACAAAAGTAGACACTTTTGTGTTGGGATAAAGTAATTAAGGTCAATGTTGAATATTATGATAAAACCACAAAATTATTTTTGTTTAACTTTGTCACGAACCAACACAGTACACACACCTATTCTCACGTATTTTTTGATTGAGGTTCAAATCCTGCCAATGAAAAATAATATTTAAAGACAAAGAGACCGCACAGTTAAAAAAGAGTGAAGAGAGGACCCTAATTTTCCTCCTAATTATTTTTCAACTTGTCTCGAAGTGCCTTGTGTTAAATTGTATAATATGTGTAAGCTTATAAAAATTCCTCACTGACAATCGGCAGAATGAAAAAGTCGTGATGATGATAAAGACACACACAAATGATCACACCGACAACCACTCTGTCCATACAAAATTTTTCTAAATACTATGTAAAGTAGTTATGCACGGAGGATTGAAGAGTTATTTACCAAGAGAGTTGTTTGAACGTGTCAAAACGTCTCACTCTTGATACACAAGAGTTATTGTATAAGAACAGCAACATTGGACGTACAAGGAGTAAAGATTATACATGACGATGGTTAGATGAAGTAATTTTAATTCTATATTTGGCTCACATTATTCTTTATTATTATAATAAAGTAGTTTTATTTATTTAAAATCATACACCATTATATTAGTTGTGGTAAAGGAACGTCCTCCAACATAGAGTCCTACTTGTTAAAATCCACACTACTACATAAAGAATGGAAGAGGAGGAGGAAAAACCAGTAGCAGCTGCCGAGAAACTTGACACGCTGTCTCCAAGTTCTTTATTGAGATATATCATGGTGATTTGTTTGTTTTCAATCAAAATGTGTAAATACTTGCATTTACACATTTCGTGTGTGTGTGTGTGGATGTGACAATATGTGCAAGAGGATGACTGGTCATTTAGACAAAACTTCCGGCTTTTCCGGAAAAAGACTTTTATTCTTGATGCTCATCCAACCTCCTGTAACAATTTTACTCTATTTTAACTATTTTCTTACACTAAAAAATCGTCATCATTTTTCCCAGCCAAAGAAAAAACACTTGTGAAAATTACACAATATACACATTACAGTGAATGCAATTTTCGACTGTTGACCTGCAGCCATGTGATATATCACTTTGTGTATTATGTGTGTGTGTGTGTGTGTGTCTTTGTCTCTCGCTAGTCAGTATAGCTCCTCAGACTTTTTATAATATTATTAGTAATACTATTATCACACAAACACAATTTTTTCCTTATAGATCAAAGGTTGAGTGTTGCAACGAAATTGTTATTATTGTCCTTTCCACCTTACACACATTTTTTTGATTGTGTGTGTGTCCTGGCCTGAAGATACACACTGTCTGCCATTGGTTTTTTGCGTGTACTTTTTAACATATTTTCCTTGATTGTGCGTGTCGTGCCGTCCATCCTTTTCACTCTCTTTTGATGAGAAATATTTTGTTTTTGGTGGAAGTAATTTTTTGGTTGACAAGAACAACCTGTTGGGAGATGAAGAAGAGAGGAGAGGAAGATTGAAGGGACACATTATTAAATTTAATACTAGAATTACTGTTTGGGGCACTTAAGAAAAATACAAGGAAATAATAATATTCTTTCCCTCCGTCTTCGCAATGATCATCATCAAATGATGATTACTTCTTTTGTCTTGGAAATTTGTCAGTACAGGCCTCACATATGTTCCGAATGAGCAGGTGTGTACATCTACACAAGCACAAACACACACGTTACACAAGTATGTGTGTGTGTGTGTGTGACTGTGGTGTGGGGATATGGGTGTTTTTCGTCAATATTTGTGTGATTTGACGCGCGTTGACAGGCTCAGAGTGTTAATGTTGTCGCGTCCACTTCCTCATCATCCTCAGAGTTTGTAATCAGAGATTTTTTGATGACTTGTCTGTTTTTACTCTTATCCATCATTCACATGTAAATGTCATGGGATGAAAATGAGGGAAACGAAGAGAATCCATCCTTCTGTGTGTGTGTGTGTCACATTCCACAAAACTAATTTTTTCCCACACACCACTGAGACAGGTGAAGTGGCATGGACAGGAACAAGATATATTTATGAATATTATTTATACAAACCATCACGTTTGTGACCATTATAAAAGGTCATCAAATGGTCAACTTTTATTTTTTCCCATTCATTACAAAAAAAACACAAAAGCATGTGTGTGTACAATAGCAATAACACAATACTCTCAACTTTACTCGTTCATCATTCTCACAAGCACACACACGCTGTCTTTTTTAAGGGAAAAAAGACATTTTTGTCCCTCATGTTCGTGTGTGTGGATCTTTTGTCTATTATGTATTTAGAGTAGGATGGCAGGTGAATCTGATGACGATATAAACATGAAATGATGATACTTTTTTGCATTTACTCGCCTTGCTTGATTAGTTGACCAGATATAAAAAGGAGATAAGGGAGTGAAATTTTATAAAATATATTTTATACACACACTCATCATACATTTTTTCAAGCGTAGAAATTTTTACTACTCGCCACCAACCATCACTACTAACTATTAAAGCATGACCATCTCTTTTTTCCCCTTTTTTACTGTAAACTTTTCTCTTATTTACTTTGTTTCGACCTCGGCAACGTTCAATTGAATCAATTAACTATATTTTACCAGATTCTTATATTATTATTGTATATATTATATTTATATATTTACAATCAATTAGTGAGCAGAGAGAGAGAGAGAGAGAGTGGGACAGTCGGCACGCGTCGTCTTTATATTTATATTCCCTCTTCAGTCAGTTCTTTGAATGCTGATGGTGGAATATGTTCTAAAATAATAATTGTCAAATTATTTGACAGCCTGAACTTGTCAAATAGTTTTAAGTTTTATTTAAAGTTGTGAGTGGGGTTGTAAAATATATATACATTACACAATCCAATTCCTCATTATCTGTCCCATGACCCATGTGAAATCCCTTGTCAAAAATGTTAACTTTGTCAATTGTTTTTTTTTCAAAAAACAAAGATCATAAAAAGATGAGCCACATAAGTTTATTATTGTTGGTTATTTGTAAGAATCTTATTTACTAACGATTCTCCACTCCTCTCAAAAGTTCAAACATCAAAATCAATTTTTCAATAAAAACACGCACACACAATTTTTTCTCCTATATTATGATTGACAATAAAAGTAACAATGGTACATTTAGCATTTAGTTAATGTAGATTTGTCAAACTTGTACACCTCTGAGCAACCTTCGATAATCATCCCTCCTTTTTTTCTTGTTTAGTTTGTCACACATTCTATCATGCCATGCAAAAGCTACCAACACACGCAAAAAAATTTCACAAGTCCTCCTCAGGTGTATAATGTTCTGTTTGCTCATCTTACATTTTACCGAGCAATAGAGAGAGAGAGAGAAGAAAAAGAACAAATTTTCTACTTATAAGGTTACAAAAATTCAAGATAATCAAGCTCGTGTTCCAATTTAGTTAATCGACTTATGTCTTCTGTTTGTGTGTGTCAAAATTTTGACTCCCTACAGCAGGAGCACACACAGACAGTCATGTCAGTTGTCATCTGATTTCCTTATCTCCCAACCCAAAACTAATCAAGAGCACGTGCTCTTGATGACTGACAGGTGATTCTATCTCCAATTTTTATCACAAATTTCCATGCTTATCCTATACCATCTCTCTCTCTCCTTTGTCTGCTCCTTGTCATCCTTATTATGAGAGCTATTGTGTGTGATCACTCACTGATCATATCACATACACAAAAGAAGAAGAAAAATACAATAGTTTCTTTTGTAATCCGAACAAATGGGGTCAAATTAATTATGATTTTGGGCATTTACATATTTTTCGCTTCTTTAATTCTGAGTCAAATTCTTTTGCCTAGTCATTGTGTGCGCGCAGGGAGACAGTCGTGGAAATATTGATATTTTAGACAGGGAGAAAAGAGTAGACGATTGAAGACTCTAAAGGTTAAATTGATAAAAGACGGATTGATCCACACTCAAATATATGCACTCGACGAGTATTCACTGGGTAAAAGTCCAAGGTGCAAGGCAACTAAATTCATTTTTGATAAATAGTAGAAAGATAAGGACGTCCGCATGACTTAAAGATGAATGGAGAAGATTCATTGCAATTTTTGTGCATGGTCCTTGTAAATACTGAGGAACGCCTCACATGACGTCCAATGTGAAGACGAACCATCTCCAGGAGACACACACCCCGGCACGTCCTATCTTTCTTGGGTAATGTATCAGAGAAGGTACATTTATTTTTGATAAAAGTTATGAATGGAGAATCGTAATATTCCATTTACTTATGATACATTTGTTGAGACTATCAGCAGGAGAAAGACAACCATTAAGAAACAAAGTTCCACTGTTTTTTTTATAATCTCAATTTTCCCTATACGACATCAGAATTGTGATGGGCAGTGTCAGCTCACATGACCACAATCCCATCATCTTTGTGATTAAGACTCAGTATAAAAACAGCAAACTCGGAGGACCATCTTTCACTTCACAACTATTATCCAGCAGTCTTTCTAAAACCAATATCCTTCACAAGAGAATATTTTGAAAATGTGTTCAAAGGGAGTAATTTTAATCGCAATTTTTGGATTCTTGTTAGAATCCGTGACAGCCTTCAACTGTTCATCAATAATTAAAATCCAGTCTTTTGGAGTTTTGAATTACTTGGCTACAGTCTCTTTTCCAGCTCCGAAGAACATTGAGGGTTCCTGGGGTCTTCAAATGGAAACGGACGTGCCCTTCACATTTATCGGTGTAAGAGAAGCTTGACTTTTTTTTGAAAAGATCACACACTTAAGAAATAATAAGTAATGATAATAAGTAATAAATAATAAGTAATAAATAATGTAAACTAATGTTGCTGAGTGCGTCTAAAACTCTAAATTTTTTATATATAAAAATTACATTTGCATTTTTAATTACCTTTTGTATATAGGGCTGGAGTGTGTGGGTACAGGCAGACGCAGAGGAAGGGAAAGTGGCATTCAGAAGTCGAGCCAGTGATCTCTCAGTTGAAGAGAATGACAATGTCTCATTCAGTTTCCGAATTTCATGGTCAACAAATGAACGAGTCCCCGAGGTCATCAGTATGGAATGGGAAGGAGTTCAAGTTTGCAAGGCTATTGGGAGATCCGTAGAAGCCATCAAAGCCTCCAGACGACGACAAAATATTCCCAGAACAATCCCTCCACAAGGAAGACGATCCAGAGTTCATCAAAGTTAGTAATCACTGACCAAGCCTGATTGATTGTCATTAATAAAAATAAAAAAAGTATTAATGTCAGACATCTAATTCAGTACAAATTCATGTTAGTAGTTCTTACCATTTGTTTGACTGTGCCATTTACTGCCGTCTTTAAATAATTATCTGAATAAAAAGTAACCGTAATTTCTTCAGTTTACAAACAAACAATAACATAATTCCTCATATTTTATTCAATAAATAAATCTGATGAATAAAAATTGAAAAACAATAAAAATAAGGGATTTTTTTCATACTGACAAGTTCAATACCAATTATTGTACTTACTGTAGTTGGTAAGTGACCTCACAGGGCAATCCTGGCCATGGAAAACAGTAGCTGAATCCACAATAGGTGACCTTTTCACACCCATATTGAAAATTCATTTTTATTCAGTTTAGAAAGTTTTTTTTTGAAAAAAAAACTGTTTTTGAAATTTAACCGCAAACAGACTAAGGTGTCATGTGGAGCTTCCAAAGAGTTCATTGAACCCTCATAGTATTTTTCCAATTTTTTGACATTTTGGATGTAAAAAATTCATTTTTTATGTAAATAGTTCAACTCATTTATGAAATGAGTGACTGTACGGTTGTAAAGAAAAATAGAGTATTCAAAATACGTAAAAGGGACGTTGCTGCTATTAGGGTAAGGTCAAATTTTAACTTGTCAAACTAATTTCAACAAAAAAATAAAGTTAACGCCTAAATAAATATTCAAATCACTTCACTTGTAACATATTTAACTGACCCTTCACAGGAAGAAACTCTTCTGCATGCAAGTGGTATCAATCTCCGTTTTGAAGATGATCCAACCAAACGGATAACGCGGTTGTACTCCAGTTTAGTCAATGACCATACTTATTACAAGAAACCTACTGAACAGTCAGACCGGATGGACCAACTTGTCCTTCGAGCCATTGCAGATGTTGTTGACAAACCAAAGAAGACGTCCAATGAAGTTCCGGATCATGTAAAAGGGACACAACTCTACAAGTATTTAATCACACCGATTGACAATCGACAAGACATTAAAGAATCTTTTGGGCATTTGATTCGGTCCGAGCCTGGTTTTGCTAGACCCTTCATGGAGATGAGCAAGTCCAATGGACCAGTCAAAAGACTACGAATTAGCAGAGTACCGAAAACTGTTCAAGACTGTTCAACTGTTACAGTACATCAAAATTTGGGTTTCCTGGACAAAAATGAAGAAGACTGGACAGCTGCGGACTCTGCTGCTTATGATATATGGTGGCAATCTCTTCCGTCCTGTAAACATGTCTCCAAGGTGCCTGGATTCATTAAAATTGGTTAATCAAGAATCTTGGCTCAAGGTAGTATTTTTTTAATTACAGCATGTGAAGCTCTAGTTGGTACAATCGGCAATAATTATTTTTTTGATGTTGTATGATTGTAGAATTTTATGTAAATGCATTTTGTCAATATATTCATTTACAACTACTACGATACTTTGCATTGTATATTTAACTAATAGTTGATAACTATTGTATAACATACTTTTTAACTTTTTTATACGTCGATCTCAGTTCTTATGTAATGAATACTTATTTAGATAAGCTACTGTCGACCTTATTTTATGGAATTCCCATAATGAAAAGAATAAGTACAAACAAATTCAATCATCATGTTCGAATTTTTAAGAAAATAAAGTTAATACTGTTTTTAATCTCGTTTACAGTATTAAAATACAATTAAAAACTTCATTTTCCGATTTTCGTTATATCTAGCATAAAGCCTATCGTATGAAAGAGTTCCTTGGAGGAAGAGGGAAGTTGTCGGTAAAGGTCCGAAAAAATTTCTCAAAAAAAAGTTTGTCAAAATATAGTAAGTATGGGCAGTCAAACATTGTCAAATTGTGGTCATAAACTGCTGAAAAGTGTCACCTTTAAAAATTACAACAAAGTGAATTGCTATGCCTTGATTCGACACAGTAGTACAGCTCAAAATAGTGAATCTACAAACAATTTAGAATCAGAGACTAATGAGGAATCTAGTGATACTTCCTTTACTAATGAACATTATGTTCCTTTAAATTTTATGCAAAAGTCATTGTTAGCCTTTGGTTCAGGTTTGTCATCATTTCTTGACCCTACACGACCAGGTAATGTACAAGTAAATAATAATAATCATTAACATTTATTGGGTATAAGTACTTGCTTACGAAATTCTTTTGTTTTTGATCATTTCAGAATCCATTGCAACTTTTGGAGAAGTAACTGCAGCACCAGTGCTCAAGTCAATTTTACATAAAATGATGAATGATCCTGAGGGTGCAGATATCCTTCGAGACAAACCTAGAATAAATTCTCGGACAATTGATTTAGATCGGTTGGCAACTCTTCCTCCTGACACCTTAGGTATCACTATGTTTGAAATTTATTATCAGAAAGATATTTTATGTAATGTTTCACATGATGCTTAAACACATTCTTTTTCTATTGAATTTATCCAGGTGGTTGCTATATACAATTTCTTCGAAAAAATAAAGTAACACCAGACAGCAGACTTCCAGTTCGTTTCATTGCTGATCCTGAACTTGCTTATGTAATGCAAAGATATCGAGAAGCCCACGATTTAATACACACCGTCACAGGTCAACCAACGAATATGTTAGGTTAGTAAATTCGCTCATTACTGTGATATAATAAATTCAGAAAACCCTGATCATTATGTTATTTTTCTACTGTTGTCTACAGGTGAAGTTGTTGTAAAATGGATAGAAGGAATTCAGACAGGATTACCAATGTGCTGGATGGGTGGATTATTTGGGGCAACAAGACTTCGACCCAAACAACGAGCAAAGTATGTTTCAAGTCATTTAAATTGGGCAATTGATGTTGGATTTAATTCTCGACCTTTACTAAATATATATTTTGAAAAACGATGGGAAGAACCCATTGTTGATTTAAGAGACTATATTTCACCGTTATTGAATAAGCCTCCCTTGTGAACAATTTAGTTTTATTCCAATCTTTTGATCGAGTATGTATTATTTAAAATGGGTAATTCAAGCTGCTCACGAAAGGTGTTAGAGTTACAATATGTAGCTACAATTAACATGTAGTAGACTTGTACATTCGCATTGACTTTTCGACAGTTAAAATTGATATAGTATTTCGCATAACATTGAGTTTGGAATTAGCGTCACAGACAAAGCGTTAATTATTTTGTAATATCTATAAACTATGTAATCTGTTCGTCTACGGAGATGACGGCAAAGACCAAAGCTTGCAAGTCTTGTCCGCACTGGTGGAAATGAAACTGAAACCAAATAAATTAAATAACACACATTAATATTATGAACGTTGTGACGAATTTTTGCACAACAAAATTGTGTTAACAAATATACTTCCGTACTTACAAATAATCATAATTGAATTATGGCATACCTAAAATCGGTTGGGTGCCAACGGGCGGAAATAATTTTGTCATCATGGGAAGCCACTGGGACGGAAGCAAGGTTGAGGGACAAGTCCCCTTGTAAATCTGAGAAATTTAGGAACATTAATAATTCTGGAAAAATTTTTGATTTAATTGTGAAAGTAAATATCGTGACTAAGCTAACCTGTCAGCATCAATCGTTGATCATACCTAAATTCGAGCGAGAGACAGAGAGAACAATAAGTAGTTAACTTTTATCTCAGATAACGTATTTAATTGATTAATTTTTTATAAGTATAGTTGTGTTACCCAGCAGAGAGAAGGTAGTAAGCTTTTGGTGAAAAGCGAACTGAACGAACATCAGAAGGACCGTGTGGTCTGATAGTCTGAATTTGTCTACTTCCTCGTATATCATACAAGACTATGGCAGAGTCTTCATGTCCAGAGACTTTAAGAAATGATTAAAATGATATTAATACATGTATGGGAATTTTCTTCCTTCAAATTCTACAATAGCCTTTTTCTCAAATACATATTCTTACCCAATAGTCGTCCCGTTGGATCCACACAGACTGAACCCACAGCTGACTTTGCTGTTGAAGAAGCACTAGTCAATGGAGATATCAAGTTGACACATCCTCGTGTCCTTAAATCCCATATTCGAATAGATTTATCTTGTGACCCGGAGCAAAACATGACTCCTCCCCAATTGTAAAGTGAGAGTACGGGAGCTAAGAGTTAATAGCATTTATAGATGATAAGATTGTCTTATATTCCTCCATTCTTAAAAAAATAACAATACAATATAAGGATTTACCGGAATGGCCAGAAAATGCTTGAAATGGAGTTGCTGTGACACAATCTGTTATCCTTCAAAGATGGAAATAAAACCATCAAAGTAGAAATTATTGCAATAACTCCATTACATCCATTACATACATCATTTTTGCAAAACATACCTAATTTTACAATCACCGGCCCCTCCACTGACCAGGAGGGAGGACTTATTACTCAGGTCCTCAATGAAACAGACATCACGCACTGTTCCGTCATGCATGGTCAATTCGACTTCTTGTGTGTGGCTGAATTGTTGTCGACTCATGTCATCGAAACGAACCAACTTTACACTCTTATCGTTACTTCCTGTGGCCAGTAATTGCCCGTCTGGGCTCCAGCCCAAGCAATAAATTGATCCCTGTTAATTAAATTTTCAAAAAATAAGTGTCATGAATTTGGGGCTAGTGTACGTGTACGATTTCATTAATTTCATGAATCGCAGAATTTTTATATGTACAAAGAAGAATTCATTAGCTTTAACAGCCACTCATCCTAATTAATTAATGTAATTGAGCTTTACCCAAAGTTTGTTTTGATTAGCCTCTATTATGATTATGATTCCTAATGCTGTATTCAAGTTTTTACACAATAGATTACAAAACGTTGACGATTGCAACTTGTACAAAGTCTGGTTTAAATATAGCATTGTGTAAATACTTTAATTATGTAAAGCTGACGACATGAAATGAATTGTGCAGTAAGTCTTAATGTTCATATGTTGCACTAAAATCACAAAGTCCTGAAAAACATAAATAGGTAGATTGGTCATTAGAATGACATGACTAAAAGAATACAATTCAAAATTAATGACAAGTGCTTTTATTTTTTGAAGACAGTAAATTTTTCCTCTTGTACTTGTCTCCAGCAATCTAAATGAATTCCCATTCTCAGCCTAACTAGCAGTTTATATTGCAGTGACTCTTTTCAGTGCCTATCACACATGTGTGAAGGTGTCAGAATCGTTGGTTTTCAAAAAGAAATGCATTTTTGCTCAATTTTTTTAGTGCAATACACAATGTAACAGTATAGTCCATGTCGTGGCAAAAATGTGTGACTTTTAAGTTCAGAAGTAGATGAATGAGAGAGAGAGAACAAAAGAAAATTGCAAAGGCCGTGCATTGCTCCGCATATATCATTTTGTTGTGATGTTTTGCTATTTGACAATGGTCTATTATGAGTCCTGTTCCTCAATCCATCTCTCTCTCTCTCTCTCTCTCTCTCTCTAGTTCTTGTTTCAGATCCATTGACATTGAAATTGTCGTGACTTGACACATGGTAAAGATTAGGATTGTGTGGTGAGAGTGTGTCACGGTTCTCTCTCCCTGTCTACAGTTTGGTTTCCTACACACATCATTTTGACTGAGCGGTGATTACAGGTGAATTGTAGAGCATGTACAAAATTCCTGGTCATTTTCTGTGTTTGAAATCCAATTGTATCTGAGAACTGAAAGTATGCCACAAATATAAATAGACAATGTAACGCACACAACACACAAATTTCTGCGTGTATGTGTACCAACTGAAATTCATTTTCATGTTAAATATTTCCGTAGAAAAATCTTTGACCACAACCAAAATATGGATTATAAAAAAGAGTAAAGGAATTTCCCTCTCTGTACCGTACAATATGATAGTGGATTTTCTCATCCCTGACACATCTATTGTCATCGCAGACAAGATGAGAATGGTTGATTCACTTCCCTCATCAACACCACACACACACATACGTATTTTGTGTGAAGAAAGGCATGTGTTTATTATCCTTCAGACTTGTTGACTGAAAACTTTTCAGTAAGATGAATTTAAGTTTTCCATCTCCCCACATACACATTGTTCCTCAGAAAGTGAAATATTTGGTGCGGACATCATTTTTCTCCTTTACAGTCCACCCCCTGCCACTCCAGTCATTAAGTACAAAATTATTCAAATGTAGTCACCAAATATCTATTAATATGATAGAAAAAAACTTCTACAGTCCTGTAGGTAGTTACTGTGTGTGTGTGGTACAAGTTCTCGTTAGAATGATGGACTTCCACATGTGTCGCCATAAAAACTCACCAAGAAAATCTTTAAAATACATTTGCCTACACAGTGTGTACTGCACACATACAACAAGAAATCTTGTAAAAAATTCTTGCAGTTGCCTCATTGTCAACCCACAGACACCACAATAATAATATCCACGTACAACAAGAACATAAAACATTTTTCCTTATTAATTTAACACTTGCAAATAGTATGCGAGTATATGAAGTGTAAAATGAGTTTTTTTTCTGGTGACTCTTCTCGTCCCCTTTCCATTCCATGACATACAATTTTTGTACGACTAACTAACAAACCAAAACTACTGCTGGACCCCATAAAAGGTGTATTTCATTAAAATGTCTTGATTTTTACATTATCTCACGACCCACGATAAATTGTCTACTCACTTCTTCCTCCTCCTCCTCCTCATTGTGTACTACTGTTCACTAGGCAATTGGACAAGCTTGTTACTCACACCTATGACACCTATTTAAACCTCAATGATCAAAAGGAATTGCAAGGTTTGGGACGAAGATACATACATAGTAGAAATTGAAAGAAATAGCGGAGACTGTTTTTTTCATATATGTAGGTAAGTGTAGTATGTGTGTTGATTAAAACTGGTCACACTGTAATTTTCTCAGGTATTATAATCTCCACTTGTTAAAAAATAGGCTTAGCACACACACGCACACACTAAGCCCTACATCTTGCAGCTATTCAGAAAAAAATGAAGAGTTTATAATCTTGAGGATTGACTCTCTCACTCACCCGATGATGCTTCATCCTTTTGTAGAGAACAGTTGGTGGTTTGGCTACAGTATTTTCAGACAAATTTCCCATCTCAGGGTAAGCACATATCCGCAAAACTTTTGAGTTTGACCCGACAGCATAGAGATTACCTATTTTTTAATATACACAAAAAATTGTGACCCAATAGCCAATATTAATATCATACATTATTTATAATTTGGGTGTAACATATTTTTGATAAAAACCAATTTACCCCTTGGGTGGAACTCGGCACACCGTAAAGCTTGTGTGTCCTCCAGTGTTGAGACTGACACAAAACTGGGTTTTGTTCCTCCAATCCCTTCATTCTGTACACAAATTTATTCAGAAAAAAGTCTTTATAGTAAAAAAAATTTAATAGGAGAGTCAAAGCTGTAAATATTTATGCAGGCTTTTTGATCACAAACCATTTTGTACATATGGTAAACCACAAAAATGTATTTTTTCTCAACAACACCAGTAACAACAATAAGAAGATGAAGAAGAAGCGAATCGAATTTTTGAATCAAAAATGTACAGTAAACTTGTCCCTAACATGAGTAGAAGTTGAGTATAATTAAAGAAAATTGTGTGTATGGACAGCTAGGCAGACTTTTGTAGACTACAAACCATTTTTTGGAATATCATCTTCCATCTGAAGAATTTACAATAAGTACAGATCAGTACATAATGTATATAAGGATTCGTCAAGTTTTTTCCCCTTCATAATTACTTGATCATTAACTCATGTCAATGAGTACAAAAGCTTTTTAACTGTAATTTCCTTGAGAGTCCAATTGAGGGAACGTTCGTTGTCGTTGTGGTGTGTGGCAATGACAATAAATGGTGAATCAATCACAATTTTTTTAATTAGTCACCATTTCATTATGAGCGATGAAGGGGATGTGAAGAAATATAATATACAAATTCACAAAAGACACTCGAATGAATGTCTCTGAGGGAAAATCAAGAGTCAAAAGGGTTCATGGATACACACAGACTTTGGAAGTCACTTTGAAGGCTTTGAAGTAGGGAAAAGGGAGACAAGACAGAAAAAACCATTAAGGCTGTTTAGAAGGACAATAAATATTTTTTTTGTGAATGTGTAGCATCATAATCATGATTATGATGACGGTTGTGGCACAAGACTTATTTCATACACACAACCGTCAAAAGGACCAAAATTCACTTTCTACTTCTTTTTACTCATCATTTTTGGTTTCAGAGTTAATACCAAGAAGGAAAATTAGAAAGAGAACTACAGACTTGTATTATATACTGCACTATGTTAAGTGAGAGAGAGAATGAGTGATATACTTCATAACAAACTCACGACCAAAGTTTGCACAACGTACAAAAAATGGTTTTTATACACACATTATAATATTAAGTGAGAAAAGGGAGCAAATTTTAATTTTAATTATTTGAAAGCTTCATTTTTATTGTGTTTGAAGGCGTGGGCTGAGAGAGAGAGAGAGAGAGAGAAGACTGTATTTTACATGCATAATTTTTACTCTCCCATCTCCTTTTAATGCTTCTTCGTCTTTTATTTTCTAACCGAAAAAAAATAACGTTCATGTTTGTGTAAGATTGGACGAGTCATCATAATCTACTTAGGTAACTTAACTTAACACACATTACAAACACACACGTCAATGCAAGCAAACAAGAGAGAGAGAGAGAGAGAGAGAAGAGAAGTTTTACAAAGAAGTGGAAAAAACTGGCAATTTTTTTTCTCTCTTGAAAACATACACTCTCCTACCGTCCTACAGTACATAAACTGGTGTGTCTGCAGCCTTTTGTCATCCACATATGAAATTTGAGGCACACTACACACACATTAAAGCTACTAACGACTCTTTTACTTTCAATGAACCATACTCTCGTGTATATTAATAAACGTAAATAACATATGAATATGGTAATTTGTGTACCAACTATTATTAAGAATTTCTATTCATACTTCATATATGCATCATCATTACCATCATCATCATCCTCATATGAGTTTCTACATTTAGACTTGTTTCATTCATCCCCGATTTCACGTCCTACCATTGTATTTGGCTCGTGAGTGTGTCCTTTCTGTTATTGTGGTGTCTTTCTCCTCCTCCTTCACTTATGACAAAGAATGAAGGAGCAAATTGATTGATTTTAATTCAATTTGACTGAGTTTTTACCACCACATTTTTCCATGCTGAGCATAACCACAGTTTGCATACCTTTAAACTTTAACTATGGTAAAAGTAGAATTAAAGGTTCTTCTATATTTACTAACAAAAAGTTTTCTTTGTCGGCCGGTAAAATTATGATTGTGATGCTCTTCCTTTTTTTTACCTCCTCCTCATCCACATTTTTTTTCATTGTACGCGACTTCCTGCCGACATAATTTTTCAGTCTCTCTCTCTCTCCAAATTCATCCCTGCAAACTGTAATCTGAATCTTTCTGTCACATTTATTTGATTTTGTGCCTGCATGTGTGTGTGTTCGTATGAAGATATAGAAAAAAGAATAATTTGTATATAAAGTAGAGGTACAAATAACTCTGTTTCCCCACTATTTTGTTTTGTCAAAAAAGTGTCCCCTAGTATAATTTATGAGTCAGTGTGGAAGGAGGTGGAGGAGGAGGAGAGAAGATGATGCTGAGAATAAAGACGAATGGGTATTGAACTGAAAAGAGAAGTCGAGAGAACGTGGACGACACGAAGACGAGGACAAATGCAAATTAGTAGAGCATATTGTTGCTGGTGTGTGTGTGTGAACGTATAGGTTTGAGGTTTTATCCCTATCCCTCCTTCTATAATATAATATACAGAAATGTATTAGAGATGTATATTCTTTGTACACTGATATTGTTCGGATTCACAAGGCGTGAAATCGGGACGCCTCCATGACATGACAGCGTCTCAACCTCATCCATGTCAATGTATAATACGAGAGTGCTAAAGATCCAAAGATTTTCCTTCTCTCTCTCTCTCTCTCACACACACACACGCATTGGCTAAATTCCCTTCTCACAATTTTTTCCCTACATCTTCCCTCTGTGTACTGTAGTAAAAGTTTCAATTGATGATTTTACTGAACGCTACATGGAGGAAAAATTGTTTCTAATCTTGGCTTGTTCATCATCTCACTATGATACAAATTACGACGAGAGAGCCAATCTTAAAACCACTGATATTACATGATAAATGTTGTAGAATTACATTTTTACCGTGTACCCACCTTTTAATAAAGATGATGATCATAATCATCGTTACACATTGTTGTACACAATCGTGGAAGGAGATTAAGAAATTATTTCAAAAATACACTTTCTAAAAAAATATATCTTCCCAACTCCAAGCTTTTAACTATGTAGTTAATGTCTAGAGTTACCCTACATCCGTTTTAACATATGTGTAGATATGTTTTACTGACAAAAGAAGAGGAGAAAATTAATTTTTTGATTACGAGATTCCGATGGATTAGTTTCCGAATATCAATAGAATTTTTCTTTTCCTTCGACCTGGATCTTCGTCTCCATGTTTTGTGTCGACTTGGACTACTATGGATTTTACTTTGAGATGTCATCATCATTAATTGTGAGTCCCGATGGTTCATCCGACTAGTTTGATGACTGTGGGGGGCAGAGGAAGAAGACAGAGGTGGATGTCTACCCGACGGAGTGTCACAACAACAATAATTACAACAGGAACAACATTGGCCAGTACCAGGACAAGTCAGGCTAATTTTTTTATTATTATTTGTTGTGTGAGATCCTCCAAAAGTATTTCCACCACTCATTGGAATCAATGTTGGTTGTGAGGACGATGGAGGTGGATGATGAAGATGATTGAGAGGAGGAGGACCAGTCCCTCCTCTCATATTCATACTCAGACCATTCACTGGATTCACTAATTTCCGGCCATTTGAAGTAAGGAGGAGGGCCGTTGGACCCAATCCGGACCACACAACAGTCGCTGGAACTTTCCCAAGTCTTCGATTACTAATTACGTGACTACCTCCATTCCCATGTGTCACACCAATCGTGTGTTGTTTCCGGGTCAACATTTTTTCACTAAACAAATTGTGACTGTGTCAAGTCGGAAGTGGGATACAGTTTGATTTTGAAATTATTATTATTTTCATTTTATTCTCACTTTACTCACTTCAGAACAAAAACAGATTTTCCCCATCAATTTTGTCGTTATAACTTTTCCACAATTTTGCAAAGTTGGAGTGGAGGGACTTTTGTTGGTTAATCAAAATAAAAATGAATGGGATTTTTGTAGAGAGGCACAAGATTAAGAGGAAGACAGGAGAAAGAGAGAATAAAGTTTATTATTAAAATTTTGTGGATCTTCTCTCTTGGAAGCACAACAAACAATTTCCTCCATTTTGAACTAAACAAAACAAAAAAAAAAGTTGGAGGAGTCTCAGAACAAAATAATGTGGAGTACTCTTGACAAATGTGCAATGATACTTCTGCTCCTTCCTTTGATAATGAAAGTTTATTACATGCTTCAATTCAACATGTTGAACAAAAATTTCCATGTGCTGTCTCAACTGCTGTTTTTTGTTAGTACGGTGTGGTACTTTTACCGTTCCTCCTCCACACACACAGGCACACACACACACACTTTTTTCTCTTTCTGTCTCGTTCAAATTGTTGGGCCCATCAGAACCCACAGAAACCTTCTGAACAACTGGCTTTAACATTTTAAAGTTTTTTGATGACTATGTGCCTGTTCCGCCAAGTGCCTGCTTTTGCCTTATACCTTCACATTTCCCCCTACATCCCAACAAACACATTCACTCACTCATTCTCAGCATCTCGGAGGTTCGTAATAAAAGTGGAGGAGGAGAAGAGAGAGAGAGATCATCATGATCATAATACATTCTAAAATATAAAGAAAATATATATACACTCTCAGGCTCAAATGTTCTCCTCCTTCAAGTAAAAGAAGATATTGCAAATCTTCTTCTAGGAATACACTTTTCACACACGTATGTATCTGTACTTGGACTGTACCACCTCTTTGCCAACGGCGAAAGATGAGATCGACACAACTTTCAGAGTAACATCATAGTAAACGCCGTACAGTACAACCTGTACTGTAGGACAGGACAAGACGTAGCCATGTTAAACTTAAACCTAGTTTACTGTTGCTAATTCCATTCAGAGGAATAAGAGTGAGGAGGGGGTAGATTGTCACACACACGCACTTTATGCGTACATTATTAAACCTGACAAGTTAATTGAAATAATAATAAAAAGGATTTGTGGTTACGGCATAATTTATGCGTAAATTTACGATCAAACTCAGTGCCCTTATAGCCATCCAGAATTTGCGGATATTTGACACAGTAGTTCACAGTACATTTCTTTTTGGATGCTCTGTGAGTCAATAAGAGAGAGACCCTTTTATTGTTACCAAAAGGACAAAACAGAAAAAGAACGGATGGGAAGGAGGGAAGAGTATAGGAATTTACATGCATTAAATTGTCTTTGGAATGATCATCCCAATCAACACAACAGTCGTTCTGTACTTGACAAAAAAAATTGTCACTCCTAACAATATTTGTCCTCTGCATGTATTGTGTGTTTTTATTTCAATCAACCTACACACGAAGTATTTTCCTGTATTTCCCGTTACCTTTAACTCTAATCGGCAATTAATTGTTTTACCTGTACTCTCCTACAAAACCCAAGTCACTGAATTAAATGAGGGAGAGAAGGAGGAGGAGAGGGAATCTCCTTTTTTTAATTCCATGGGCTAATTAGTCCTTTTATGGGAACAATCAGGGAAGACATTGACATGTTCACACTTTATACTCACACACATTGTGTGTTCCAAAACTTTTGTTCAAATCATTTGAATTGGTGGTGACATGATGCCTTGAAAAAAAAATCCTGTATTCCTTTTTGAGACTACGAGGTTTTTTAAAAACATGTGTGTTTGTGTGTTGTAAACAAATTTATGTGTGTTCCCTAAAAAGGACTCTCTTTTATACGCTTTTTTTGTCCTGGCCAAAAAAGTGTGGACAGGATCATAACAAACAAGGCAGTTCCAAAAGGTTCATTTTCTTTTTAAAATTTGACCTAAGAAGCTTATAGTTTGCTTACAGTGGTCCATCCACAGCACACACAGACACACAATTTTCTGTGTGTGTGTCAAGTCATAAATAATTTGCAGTCAGTGACAACTCTTCCCCATAAATGGGACCCCCTGTGTAGATTTTTATGTTCATTGCCTTTGACTCGTAAAACCAATGAGCGAATTTAAATGGTTGTACTACTTGCTCAATTTTAACTTCCTTCCTTTTCACCCTTATCAAATAAAAAGACTCCTTCAAAAAAATCATTTTAATCAACTTTTAGCTTCTTTTTCTGTCAAGCCCTTGAACACCCATTTAGTATACACACACAGACAAACGGAGCACATTGTGTATGAAATAGGCACTCCATTTTTACAAGTCTTTTGGGATATGACCACAATTTGAGTCTGTCGCCACACATGACACATGAAAAACTACTGTCCATCTTGCATCGCATTAAACGCTCGTGTATACAAAGGAATAAAATATTAAAATGGGTTTCTCTGAAAAATGTAAAAATATATCCCCAAATTCCTATTCTAGACCTAGTCCCTTGTACATAGTAAATATACCTCATTCATCTTTGTTGTTCGAGCCTCAAGTAGCTGACTAAGTAAAAAGAGTTACAGTTAAAAAAAAGTATAAAAAAAGTGGTGATTTTATATCATTTTAATCTTTCCCTTTAGTTCATTCACGTACAAATCCTCGACGAAGGCCGACGCAAATATCGCCCTATCCAAAACTCTTCTCTTTTTGTATTACACTCAAAGCAGGAACAAGAAGGGGCAAGAAAAATCAAACAGCTGACGACATAGACGCCAGAATTCTTCATGACCATAACTAACATACAAAAATAGGATTTTTTGACAGCTCGGCTAATAACATGGTGTGGTGTGGTTGTTTGGATTTTTAATCACTAAATAATTTCCGAACAGCCACATTCAAATACACAGTGATGATGGGAATAGAGGGGAAGGGGTTAATGTGGTTTTCAACAACAACCAAACACACACATTTGTCTATACAAATACACGCACATAACGAGGTTAGGTAGGTTAGGTACGTGTACAGATTTGCAAAACTTAATCCGAGGCTTGTACACGGATGATCTCACTACATTATGTATAAAAGTATATTATAACCATACACAACCAATACACCAATACACATTTTCCATAGTGTGATTGTCTCAAATGTTTTTGGACGCCAAAGAAAGAGAGAGAAAGGGGGAAGGAATTGAGAAGAAAAAAAATGATCACTCAGCTGTCGCCAATCGTAAATCAGTCCATATTGAGAACATGGTGTACTTTATTCAGTTCAATTTCAAACCCTCAGACTATATAAAAATGTTTCTCTCTCTCTTTCCATATACTTATAAGTCTAGTGAGGATATATACAATATTTTTACTTGGATGCATAGATAGATCCGTCAAGGTTCGTACTCTTCATACGCAAATCATACGCAGAAGGGTAGGGATTAAAGCTGCATTGACTCAATTTCGAATGGTTTTTTCCTCCTATATTGACTCCTACCAAATCAAACACCAAACTCCACCACACAAGCTTTAAAGGAAAGGTACAATACATACATTGGTATCAGAAAAATTTTCAAAGCTAGTCAGGTGAGAAAAACGAGGTTCGAAAGCGAGGTTTATTCAGCTAAGTTTGTTTTTTGGTTTACATTTAATAGCCTATTTATTTAGGGTTATTTTTTTGTTCCGCACAATAGCATGTAATCTCACTCGAGAGATGTAAGTATATCTCTCTCCTCATCCTATTTACAACATCGAAGTTTTTTTTTACTTCTCTCTCTTAAAAAACACTCTATTATATATACAAAAATGTGGGATAGAGAAAGAGAGAGAGAGAAAATTAAATTACATCCAATGTCGCTAAATTCACACACACAATCGAAATCATATCGATATAGTATATATATTATATATTCTGTATAGAGAATATCCGGAACAAGAAAGTACTCTGCTCTGCTGTACGTACGCACTTGACTCAAAAATCTAGTTTTTCTCTCTTCTCTTTCACTGACACGGTTCATTAGAGCCGTCTGTCTCTAATTTTCAGTGAATGCAATGCAATCCTGATAATACAAAAAACAGTAAATTGGAGCTCACTCAGCAAATTTCACACGCAGAACAGTTGAATGTTGTTTAAAAGAAGAGTTTTTTGACCGGCTCGACTCACAAAAAAATATCGTACACTCAACATTCCTCACTAAACTCTTGATTCGCTTCTTATATTAAGAAATCCATGTCAATTTTTGGAAACCAATATTGACTCATCCTTCTAATATATTGTTTCATTTTCATGCTGCATCATTATTGTTGTTACTGCTAAAGTTGCGAAGGTTATTTTTCCTTTTTTAGAAATAAAGAGAGAAACCTCACCTCTTCCTCGACAATGATATTGCCAACACTATTATTCCTGGATTTATTAATTCCAGTTGCAGAGTTGGCCTCACTCAGTTCAATAGAGTCTGTAGAAAATTTACGAGCATGACTTGTCGAGTCTCTCCGGTGACTTGGGAATAAATGAACATCTCCCGGAGTTGAACCACGTCTTCAATACAGCAGAAAAAATGTGAATGAACCAATTAAATACAAACTACAATACAAGTCAACCAACAATTAATCATGCCCGTTGCTCACCTTGACAGGTCAACCCCAGCTGGGACGACATGAGTTGAGTGTGAACCACTACCCTTTCTCCAAATTATATTCCCTGTTGAACCTCTCCTTTCTTGTGAGACTCCAGGAGGAGCATGGAAATGCATTTGACATGGTGACTCTCGACCTGACCCTCCACCTCCTCCTGATGTTGTCGTTGTCGTGGTGACAGTCACATTCATCCCGGGTGCCAAGTGAAATGTTTTTGGAAGCCCTGCATCACTCCCACGACGACTTGTTGGAGCCACCCGCACATTCCTAAAAAGTTGAGACAAACGTTCCACGTCTGCCGATGACATTGTTTCCTTTTGTTGTTATTAGCAACACAATTTTCTGGTCAAAATTAATAAACCACGTAAACTTTTCTTCTCTCTCTCTACTTGTGTCCAGGGTGACTCGATGATAATCAAAAGAAAATTCACGACTGGAGAATTCAATCACGAGATGTACAAACCACGAACACAAACACAAAAACACACACAAAGGAACTCGCAATCAATTCAAAATCAAACAGTCATGGTCCACTTGTGTGGCTGTGGCACAATGAAGATTCTCAATGAATGTCAGAATGACTTGCCCAATATTTGACATCCCAAGTGTCAATGACGAGTGTCAATGACGAATGTAAATGAAGGTGTAAAAGAACTTCCTTCAAAGTTGTTCAAAAATGAAGGGTTGTTATTGGAAACTCACAGAAATCCGAATTCCGACTGTGTATTTGAAAAACATTTGACCGTTGTTGTTGTTGTCCGACGACAAAGAGAAGAAGGAAGGATTGGGGAAGAATGATGATGATGATGCTTTTGGCATTTAACTTTGTAAACTTTTTTTTGCACCCATCGAACGAACGATCGACGTTCTTTCCTCTTTTTCTGATTTGGTTTGGTGAAGAAGTTGCCTTTTCAAGGAGTGGACCGTGTACAACACTCATAAACCATATATATAGTTATGTATCCATGTTACAAGACAATATAATGTGCCTAGAAGAGTGTGTTAAGTGTATGTGTGATGGAGAGAGAGGAAGAGGGAGGGAGAGTTGGCCACATAATTTCAATTCACAACAGACTCAAGTCACTTTTATTCTTCTGCAAAGCGAAAAGGGGAAAACGAAGCGTGGCTTGACTTGACTTGGGCACTGTCAGAGAGCAAAAGACCACACTAACTTGCCTTATATGTAAGTATCTATCATTTAAAATTGAATTTATTATTACATGCCTCGCATTTACTTACTCGACTACTCTTAATCTTCCATACTGAGCATCTCACCGTCTTCTCTCTCTCTCTATCTCTGTCCCTGCCCATATATGACCAAGAGAGAAGTGAGTAAGGGAGACGAAGAGGAGAAGAATGTGAAAGTGTAGACCTTGAAATGATTCCCACATGCTCAATATCCAAAGGGCTGTAGACATTAGAGGCAGAGGCAGAGAGCTGTGTCGAGTCGAGGAGGCAGGAGAGTAACAGAGGCACATGAAAAATATTTTAATCTCTGACAATCTTGAGTCTCCTTCCATCCATCCAACACACACACATTACAAACACACAGGATAACATTGCATTCTCTTTTTTTGGAGAGGCGCCTCTTCTATGATCTTTCCTCCTGTCATAGCCTGCCTTTTTATTATCATTCGATTATTAATTTCTCCTCTCCTCCTCTAAACTTTACACAACAATTGTCGTGTGCGTAACACACACACGCAGTCAGTCAGGAACGTTTACGCATTGATTACTAATTGTCAAAAATTTCTTTTTAAAGCGCTCTTCTTATCTTAGAGATTTGTGAATAATTGTTTTATTGTTGTGTGTGCTTCTAGATTCTTAACCCTCGTGAAGGGACGTGTGCGTGTGTCCTCTCATCTACCATTAGTATCTGATTTGTATTCAATTTTTTTGATCTGAATAACCGTTTGTATTCTGTGTACACAGTGCAGATACATACACAACACATAATCAACATTCATAAATCAAATGGTCTGTGTAATTATTTACACGTGTATTTAATTGGGGAGTATTGTTGTGTGCAATGAAGCATTTTCATGGATTCCTTAGATAGACTGTCAAATTTTTTATGGGACCAACACTAAGCGTGCAATAAGAAGTTAAGAGTGCAACGTTTGTGTGTGTGTGTGTGTGTGGACGGACGACTGAATACGCAGAATTAAATGTCAACAAGGAATTGTGAAAAGAATTTAAAGCTTGCAAATTAATTATTTTGTTTATACTTGCAATTCCTATAAGGATTTATTGTCGTCGTTGTGATACGCCCCTGCACATAAACACTCTGTCACACACACACACACACGCAGAGCACATGGTTCATTTTTGTGAGAAAGGAAATGCATAAATGTAAATAAATAACACACAAAAAAATCAAGACACATGGCTTACTTTTTGGATGAAAGAATCCAAAAGTTTTTTTTAATACTTTAATGCTCATATTTTATATGACACACTCTCTTCCTCCCCAAAGCACACACACAAGGATGGACACGACAAAATGAGTCTTGAACAACATTTATAGGCAAGTTGGTAGGCCTTCATGACATGAATGTCACCACATACGCACTTACACACACACACACCACTCAATCAGGGAATGGACAAGACTTTATAATTTATATTTAATTTACATCAACCAAAATTTGCTTCCAGCTACTAAATAACCTTTCTGCCCAAATTTATTTTGTTGGTCAAAACAACCAATTTTGACTCAACGCTCAGAGGTCAATTTTGAAAATATTTGATTAGTTTTTTATTGAAAAATGGCACGTTTATAAAAGGCTTGTTGTTGTTCAGATGCAGTACACATGGAATGAGTTATGAAATTATGAGACATTAAATAAACATTGATAATTGCAATGCAAAAAAGTTACAAGTCATCATGTTTCAGGATTTCGGAAGTTGATTCATCATTTTTGTATCTCTCTCTTCTTTTTATTAAATTCAAACGAGTTGTGTATTATATATGTATTCTTTTTAATCATGACACGCACATGCGTTTTTTTTGAGTATTTCTTTACATAATAATATTGTAAGAGATATTATTTTTTACACACATTCTTCTCTCGTTTCTTTTTTTTCTCTTTACGACATATTTCATTTAAACTTTTTCGTGGATGTGTGTGTCTTCTTACTCTCAAATATACCCTATGTAGACTCTCGCTTTTCATCTTCTATTATCTTTTTGGACATAGTATCATAATAGAATATGACGCCGGGTCCAGGAGAAAAAAATCCCCCTAATGACAGTAACCATTAGGAGAAAATTTTCTTTCACCATGGATTTCCTTCCGTGAAAAGCGTCATATTGTAATATATTTTTTTATATTTCTCATCTTTTTTTTAAAGTTACTTTCGACTTTATCATTATAATTTATTTATGTAGTATATATACGAATGATGCTATATTTATTTATTTTTTTGTATATTAATACCATTACAGAAATCACGTCATCATTTCTCATATTTTCTTTCACCATTATGTACTTACAATGATACAAAAAAGGAACGAAAGGATATCATTTTTTATATCGTAAACTTAACTTACAATACTTCACACGCATCTCTTCCCCTCCCCTCTACACTTGGTTACATTTTGTAAAAATTTTTTTGTTTAATATAATATATATTTCATTTTTTTCAAAATTTTTTTTTTGTCTGTTTCAATTGACTAGAAAGTAAAGATTACTAAGTTCATTTTTTGTACACAAAAACTAGGAGGAGACTTGCCAGGGAGCAGAAGAAGGCTACAAGTACAACCGTCAGGAGTATCCAAACTCTTTTCCCTGTGATAGAAATTCATCACAATTTATTATATTAACCCAAATGAATGATTCAGCGATTCAAAAAATCATTTGGGAAACAGAATTCTTTACCTATAGGTACGTATCTAAATCTGGTCCAAAAAAGTGATGAATTACGTCCTCCATCTGTGCTTATTAGGTCTACCTCTTGTCCAAAATCCTCCAGCATTCTGAAAAACATTTTGAATCATCATTCAATCAAGTCTGTATCAAATTTTGTAAAAAATTATTCAATTTGTTTGGAAAGAGACAAGATATATCGTGTTGGACTTGTAAAATTTTGTTAATATCGTCAAATTGTTTCAAGTTGTATCAAATTTACTAAATTCTATCATGGAATTCGATTTGAAACAATCATTTATATCCTGAACCGTGTGCGTGTACAATGTGTGTGTGTTTACTGGACATGTATGTACAACATACAGAAAGTTATTTCACAAAGTGAAAGGAGGAGTTGGCTATTAAGCTGATAAAGCGATGAAACGAAATAAAATGAGGATGGATGTAGATTTAATCAATTTGTAGGTTCTCCAGTGAATTCAGCTGTTGTGTGTAGAATTGCACAAAGGAAAGAAAATAGAGAGTAGGGAGGAGGGAGTCCAATGTATTTTTTTCCACTTTTCTCTGTTCCATCTTGATTCTCCAGCAGTTGAGCGCAACAAGACATTCTGGGAATACTTTGTGAAATTGAGCGGCTGTTGTGCAGAATGTTTATATGCATGCGTGTGTGTGCCGTGTGTGTTGTTGTGTAAGATGTTACATCTTAGATGTTGAATAGAAAGAAAATTGAGAGAGAGAGAGAGAGAGAGGAAAGAAAATAACTCACAAAGCGTTTTCATCACACTCCACGCAGAGAGTATTAGCAGAGACAACCACCACTTTTTCCGGTCCATACCGAACGGGACTCTCATTCTCCAGCTTTGTGTATTTGGCCTTTTTACTTCCGCTTTTAGGACTCTCCGGCTAGAAAAATAGGGGAGCAAAAACAAATCAATTAAAATTTACTGTCATGTCATGTGTCTACTGTATGCAAATCACAATGTAAACACACTCTTTCCCTCCTCCTGTGTCTTGCCCTTTCCATGTTTTTCTCCCTGGTATGTACCTACCTACTTGAATGGAACATTTATATCCAAATTTCTCCAGGGCTCCCTCCCCCTCTTCCCAGAAAATCTCCATAAACAGAACAAACGGTTCATCAATCCTGAGTCTGTCGTTTCTAAAAAGTAGAGTACATTCCCTTCCCTCCCTAAACAAGTTTACTACACATTGCATTCCATTAAATCCTCTTTTCCTTGTCTCATCTTTCTTCCTGGCATGTATTTTTAATCAAACTTTATGTACACAATGGAACTGTGTGTTTATGTGTGTGCTTTGTGTGTGTGTGTGGGTGGGTCGGTGGGTAAACATAACAAACTGTGTGGAAGTTCTATTCAATGTAACAGTACAGTCTATTAAATTGAGTGAAAGAAAAAAATTGGGTCAAGATTTTTTTATCATCATCATTTTCTACTACTACTATTCTTTTTGCTAACTGATGAGTTTGTTTTTTTGCATAAAAAAAACTTAATTTGTCAAAGGTAAAGGTAGGCAAATAATGCAAAAAACTACTCACTTGTCTGGCGCTTGTGTCCCAGTCTTCTCGTTTTAAATTCAGCTCATCTTTAATATTCTGTGGAGTACAAGAAAAAAAATTTCAAATTAGACCTTTTATTAAAATTGTACTTCATCTCATGAGGGATTACGTGTGTGTGCGTGTGTGTGTGATGGACTGTCGTAATTATATGAATAGGATTTTAAAAATTGAAATGGGAGGAACATAAAAGATGACGAATATTTTCCATTTATTTTTGGGCAAAGGGAAAATTGGTTTAAATTTCATAAATTGAAGATGACAATTTCTCTGAACAATTACATTTAATACTTTTGTCTCTATAGCCTATACGGTATGGGAGAATAATCACTGCAGAAGATTTTTTTGCAAGTCTTCTGCAGTCTCTCCTACAGACATATCTACCCTCCCACCCACTTGACTCACACACACACATTACTTACATAAATATTCCAAAAACTGCTCGTATGATTCAGTAGTGCTTAATGGTTCTACAAATTGGAATGCATAAGAAATTTTATGCCTTTCCCTCTCTCTCTCGTCTTCTTCCTCTGGGTCCCTAACTCTCACATCCATTCACTTATTTGACATTAAGTCCCTGGTGCTGAATACATATTTTTGTGACAAAGTCTCTCTCTCTCTCATAGGGAAAATGTCATTACATTTTTAAACACCCCATTAAAAATATGCTTGAACAATGACAGAGTCAAATATTTACCCAAGTCATATTACATAAAATGAAGAGCCGACCGACCACAGGAGCAATACGTTACCATTTATATACTGTACATACCAACCATCATAACATATGTTGTATATATCCATGACACATGTTGCAAGGACAAAGAACTTTTTTTTCTTTCTCTCTCCCTCTTTCTTAGGATCACTATTTAATGCCGTGACAACGTCAAAAAATGTCTTTTTCTCTTTTTTTGCACACCTGCGACTTCATTTTGGTTACATGTGGACATTCTTCTCATCCATTCCTCTCCATACATAAACGCCCTTCCTAGAAACGAAAGAGAGAGTGAGAGTCCCTGTTGAATTTTTAATGTCACATCAGAAGTACCATAATAATAATCATACTACGCCATGTCATAAACTTTCATTATTGTCCTATTGTAACAAAACATTATTTTTAGATCACCTTGTAAATTATCTCTCACACACACAAATGAGACACGGACTCTGCAGTTTAAAGTATGTTGAACAAATTATGTCACTTTGTACTCTCTCTCTCTCTGTCTCTTTAAAAAAATATATTGTGATGTCTCATGAGTTGAGCCAGTCGTGTCTTTCATCTTAAGAGCAATGCAACTTCTCATCCTAGAAAATGTGAAGAGATTAAGAGAGAGAGAGGCGTGGCACTCATCGTCATCGTCAGAAAACCATTTTTTCATGTTGTTTATTGTTATATTACTTAACTCACTCAATAATTGTAATTATGGTGTGTTCAGAGTGCGTAATCCACGATGATAATTTTTATAAACCTCTTTTTTTCGGAGGTCAACTAATTTTATGTACTTTTTTCTCCGCTTATCAAACTCGTCCTCAGTTCAAGAGATGCACTAAATTTTCCCGAAACTTCGATACACACACACACTACACAGAGACACGTACGCTTAGCCAAATTATGAGATATTAAAGGGTAAGAGGAGGAGAGTTGGCCTAAAAGGGATTGGAGATCAGTTTGTAGTTCACGTATAAAAGTTGATAAGAAGGTCATTAAGGGATTGTGTGTGTGTGAGAGAGAGGCTCCAAAATGCTTCCTTTTTTCAGTTGGAATGGCAGAAATTTATGTGGTCGTTCCGAAGTAGCCTTAATTTCTTTTTGACACATGAAGGCCAATAGGTCAAAAAATATTTGTGTGACTGTGTGCAAGTAAATGTGACTTTGGATCGCACATGGTACATTCCGGATCTATGTCTTGTGTGTGTGTGTATGTGAGAGAGAGAGAGAGAGAGAGAGAGAGAGATGACAAAGAGGAGAGAAAAAATTGACAAAATTTATGGGAGGCATAGTCAAAAATACTAGACATCTCATTCCCTGATCTGTGACAGATAGACAAGGCACGAAGGGCACACACAGGGACACGGAGAGAAGATGGATAATTAGACAATTCAAAAGGATGAAGAGAGATAGATAGAGAGGAACCTGGTGACTTGACACATGCACATGTTTCAGACTCTGTGCAGTTTGCTGAACGACCTAAGGTATCCAAAGTGGAGCAAAATTATATAAAGGGATGATAAAAAATTTAGAGACGACTCCCGAGTGACTCTCCACTACGCCAACTGTACATTTTGAATTTTACATGAGCTCAGTGACTACAGAGCATTAATTTTGGGGGAGTTTGCCCCACTCTCCAGCGTGGATAGAGAGATCAATGGTCATTTTGTTTTACTGTTTCACTCCTCTTCCCCTCCTCCTCCCAATCCAGTAGAGAACCTCCCTTAACGTTCCCGTGAAGGGAACGTGTTTGTGTAACAAGAAGGAGAGAGAGTGGAGAAAATACTCGGGAAATAGGTGAGTACCTGGATTCTCCGTGGGCGAGAGTGTGTGTGTGCATGTGAATGTAAATGGTGAGAGATACAAAAGAATCCTGCTATATCTTTTCAGAATATTATCAAGTATTCATTTTAATTTCTCCATTTTACTCAGATTTTTATGTAAGGGTTTTCACACCCTCTCAATAGTACACACTCCAATTGGACGCCTGTCAGTTTTTGAACAAAGTCATGCCATTTCTTATCCGTCCTAGTAGAAATATAAATATTCTTTTCCAAAACCAAAACGGTATCACAAATGCCATCAAAAAAATTGTACCAAACTTTTCAAGGTCATTTCCTCAGTCTCTCTTCTATTTTGACAGGAAAGGGGAAGGGAAAAACAAGTCCAAGTCACACACACATATATATAAATCATTTATTGATTAGTTGATTGGTATTTTGTTGTATTGTGAACCTAGGGGCATGGGGTACTCAAATCTCACATAATCTGGCCTCAGAAACGGACACAGAAACAGGCTCTGAATCTCTCAATCTCTTTTGTTTGCTCTTTGTTCAAGCCGCTTAAATAATGGAGAATCCATAAAAGGATTCTACTACGTATTACATTAGCTGAAGTAAATTTCCTTGTTTTATTTATGGGAAATGTGAGGAGTGGCTGGGTCATACTCACTCACTCTCACACTCTCACTCACATTACCAGAAAAAAGTTGAATTTTTACTAAAATAAAAATTTTTTGAGGCCTTCTTCTATTTTTTTGCGGCACATGCCTTAAGTGTAAAGAAAAAATCTGTGGAAAAATACTCGCTGATAATTTAATAATGGATGAATACTACTACAAAAATGTACAAAGTTTTTCTTTCAAAGATTTCCCTACAGAATTCTGATGAATTATTTCTAAAAAATGCCACCTCTGCTGTTCACAACTTCCTTGGGAATGAAAAAGAAGGATTTTGACTCAGTCTGAAATATCCAAATGGATCATGGAGATTGAAGAAAGTTTTTTTAAATAATAATTGCAGATGGAGAAAGAATTGAAAGGGTGGAAACTGTGTGATTTGAAAGGATTTTAATTTTTCTTGAAAAGAAATGGAGATTCATTGAGGAGAGAAATGAACTCACTTGAATCTCTTGCCGAGTCTTGATGATAAAGTTGAGTCTGGAAGAAATCTCTTTGTTGTCCCGAAGCCCCTGTCTTTTGGCAATGGCGAGTGTCGCTTCAAGATCATCGAGATCCCACTCTAAACTTCTCAGGCCATTTCGAAGCTGGGAAGCCACCCACTCGGATACTTCATTGGATCCTGTATGAAAATAAATTTACAATTTAAACTATCGGATATTAAATTCGCAGATTGATTTTGTATGGAAAATTAATGTACCTTGGCAATTTTCTGACCAGTGCTGAAAAAGTTCCCGGGTTCGTCCTAGTGCTTTGCATACTTCACTGAAAATATAAAATTGACATGTTATTAAGACAGAATTTTCATATTACTGTACTTTGCGTATAATGACTTTATCAAATCACCAAAGATTAAAGTATGAGAATTATTTCGAAAAAATTTCACCGCATCAACAGCGGAGAGAGAGAGAGTGATTGAAAAAATGAGACAACGAAATGAACATCAATACCAATTTTGTCTCTCCCTTCTCCCATAATTGCAGAATTTTGGGAGAAAGGGAGGTTTTCATCTTTTCAGCATGCTCCACATTCATTTTTCATGTTTAACCTTATGATCATAATTTTTTTATGGTGGTCAAACACGAGAATCGTTATTTATAAAACACAAATAATAATAATACAATACCTACTCACTTTCCATTACCATCTCAAACATCATTCTTCCCTTCTCCTCCTCCTCTCCTCTTCAAATAAATTACATTTCATGCATCCAGTTTTTTCCCTCAGAAAAAAATATTATGTGGACTTTCTCTCCCTCATTTCTCTCTCTATCCACACTGTTCAGTGAAAGTAATCCATCGTTTTCGGGGATTAAGTAGGCAGGGTGTTTCAAAAAGTTTTTTATGACCAATTTGTAAATTATTCTTCTTTTAATAATGGATTTCTTTCATACAATCGACTAATATTATTAGCAAAAAGTTAAAAAGAAAGTTCAAACAAGGCGGAGCCCACCTTCACTTTCCAAACAATAACTGCAAACAATTACTTTCACCCTCAACAAAAGAATCAATTCTTGAACCACAAAAAGGGCGATTGCAAAATTTATTTTTTATGTGTGAAAGTTCTTAAAAATAAACTCTTTGCAGATTGTTGAAATATGATGGAAATGCGCAATAAATTGTGTTTTCAGTCAAGTTCATCTGAAGGGGACTGGAAAATGGATGGCGTGGAGAAAAAAAAGAAAGGAACAAACTTTCCTTCACCCTGTCTATTTCTTTTGTATTGATATTTTGTTTCTCTCTCTCCTCCCCCCTTCTTCTTGTCAGACGTGAAAAGCCAATGTACATTTTGCCATTTCCAAGATTTAATCCATTCTACACAGTTCAGAGCATTTCACTTTTCCACGAAATAATATTATTCATGCTCGGTTCTCTTTGGTGGTGGTGGTACATCCGTTGTAACAACCCTGTGCACACTTTCTCTCTCTTTCTCTCCCCCTTCCACTATGTACTCTACTGTTGACAGTTACGAATTGCTGAATAAACAAATGCAACTTTTGTGGGTCTAGTCATTGTAATGACGGTGATTTTCATGCAAACCTCAAAATATTTCCCCAGTTATTTTCAGAATTAATCCATTTCAATTCATTCCAGCACTACAACATAAAAGGTAGAGGGAGAAAGGGGACAAGTCACCATTCATTCATCCACTTTCTTTTTTTTTCACCCACATTTCCCCATGAAATGACTTTGATACATAAGTATTAATTATAGATGTATTAAAACGCCTTATAGCCCGGTTAACTGATCCCGAAGGAAGTGGAGAAAATTTGCTGAAACTTCAGAATTTTTGCCAAAATCAGAAGCGGATATCCTCGCACTGGGAATTTTTGTATTAGACGATCGATGTGGAATATAAAGTTTTCAACAACCCTTCAGGTTTGGAGATAAAGAATAGAACGTGTTTAATACACATAATATTATAGCTTTTGGGGGGTTTTTTATCAGAGTGTAAGTCATGTGATTAAATAATTGGAAATGAGTTGAACTACACCACACTATTCATACTATCCTTGTATAAAAAATTGAGAGAGTAAAAGAGAAACCACTTTCTATCGTAAATTCTTTCACACAACCCGGGTGTTCACCAATAAAAAACCAAGGGGCCTTTGTTCAAGTATTATAATGTTATCATTAGAAGGATTAGATCCTCGGATTGTAGGCTACTTCAAGGATTTTGAGTTTGAACGTGATGAATTAATAGTCGGGAGGATTATATTAGTTGATTCACGGTTCCTTATGTGGCTTAATAATAATTATATAAGATTTGTGAAGGACAGACTTGGTGGCTTAGTAAACGGGGGTCTTAATTGCTTAACAACCTGTCAAACTAAAGTTTCCCCTGCATTTTCTCCAATTACATTTCTTTCTTTTTTTAAAAAAGAGAAAGTCTGGAGAAAACTTGGTTTAATCAAGTAAAGACTTTCTCTGCAGTTCCCAATTTTGCCCTCGAGTCCGTGCCTACTTCCACAAGTCTAAATATTTTTCTCTGTTTAAATTCATCAAAATCGTTAAGTACTCGAAAGAGAAGCAACTAGAAACTTGAATATGTAAACTTTGTACAAATGTATTCAACAACTAAGGAAAATATCAAATTTCCACTCTATTTTATGTAATTAGTCTCTTATTCTGTTGTGTCCAATATTCAAAAGAAAGCTGAGTGAAAGTCAAATTCTTGTGAAAAACGTCATCCACTCTCTTTGTGGATGACTTCTCTCTACACATACAAAGAAACATACTAAGCTAAAAGTCTTTCTCCTCACTTAGTCATCCAAGTAATCTCTCTTTTTCATGCAGATCAATTTCCCATTGTGTAAGCGGATTCATGTTGGATATACTATAGAGGGAAGATGGGGAAAAAACCACAAGGAGGATAAAATCAAACTTATATGTACTTTACGTTGATCCGATACACAATAAAGGCAGGGAAAGCGTGAAAGAGGGTTTCACTTTCAAAAAACACGGTTCTCGTATACGTATGTACACATCTGTAGGCGGAGGACGTATTATCAAAAGCTTCGTTAAATGAGTTGGGTATAAATGAAGTGCACCATCTCAATAATTAGGAAAGCCGGTAGCACACACACTCTCGCACTCACAACACTCAGTGTTTATGGATATTCACTGGAAATGAGGATTAAGCTTTTGTGGAATACTGTATAATAATACACATTCAAAGTGAGTATAAACTTTCTCTGTGTACAGGTGCACCATGAGGAGGAGAGAGAGGAGGAGGGCTGGAGCAGCCTTTACAAATTGTTCAGAAACACATGCTGTTTCCCTACATAATAATACAGCCCACCTTAAATCCTTGAGAGAAAACTACAGACAGAGAAAGTATAATAATAATATATGAGTATAGTAGCGTGAGTTCTGTAGGAAATGGGAAGGAAGAGAGAAAGGGAAAGGGAGAGTGAGCGAGGAGCTCGTTAGGAATCAAATCAATATTCTGGCCCACGTCGTACATATATGTATGTATGATGATCCACACTCAGCGTCGGAAAAAAACAATAAAATATTCTCTCCTCCTCCATCTTTCACACACACACACATGCACACGTGTGTGTGAAGTAACATGTATATTCTGTATAAAAATGATAGTAGAGAATATGCTGAGTTTAATTGAACAGAGATATATGTATCTCTTCTCTCTCCAATTTCCTGGAATATGATAATGTGTAATCTGTCAGTTTAAAAAAGTTTATAGCTAATTTAAATTAGGGATAGAGATACGAACTGAGAATTATGATCGGCCATAGTTTGTAGCCTGGAGGTATGATACTTCTTTTTGATCGCATTAAAATCTCAAATTTTCTCTTCTACTTAACGGAGGGAGTGAAAGTATATGCAGTGGAAGTAATTTTGTTGGAAAATCTGGATGGAGTGTTAAACTTTTCAAAAATTTGTTTTATCCAGCTAGAAACTAATGGAGAAAGCAAGGAAAATATTCTGACTTCACTTAAATGAACTTTGTACTGTGAGGGGAAAAACAAAAATGCTGAAATTTGACCATGGAGATATATAATGTTGACTCTGTTTTTTATCTCTTGTCCTGGGTTTTTTGGTTGAGGAAACACGAAATGTCCCTGTGTCCTATTACACACACATGTATACCTATGAGAACTCAGGGTAAATCAAAATCAGGTGTATTTGACAGTATGACCAGGCATAGCACACACACACATCTCTCTCACTAAGATAGAGAGAGAAAGAAATAGGTCTATTAAGGTCTTTTCTCTGTTTCTGGAGTTTAATTTGAGCTCCACGGGGAGGCTCCAACGAACCATGTATATTGCCTTTTTAATTTAATTTAGGAGTAGTGAATGCGTCACAAGAAATTCAAGACCGTGTCACTCACTACATCCTCTATTATGTACAAGACTCAAGTGTTAATCATACCTTTCCATTTAACTACCAGGGTCACTCTCTAGCTGTTACCTCCCTAATGGAATACTAGTCAAAAAGGAATGTTTCTCCCCTCCCTCCCCTGTCTATCTATTTGTGTGTGTGCTCCATATTTCTCCTGTCTAGTCTGGTCAATTGTGCAGTCACAAGTATTTACCAGAAAGGAAATTGTGAACGACAGGGCATGAGAGAGAAAGGGAGAAAAGATAAGAAAATATTTTGAAAGCATGTTGGTTGGACTAATGATAAAAAAAGGTGTAAAGTTGATGTATTAAGAGGTCTATCCGGACTTCGTGACAACCTTGCGTTAGTCGATTAGTCTGATTAGCCAGACCTCATGCTTGTTTGTGTGCACTCATTGGGGGAACCATCGCGGGTGAAAGTCTGCTTTTTTCAAGTATCTCTCTTGTGGGTTCACAGTGGTCAGGATTAATCCTTTTCGTGTGTGTTTTTGTGGACTAGATAAGTCAAACTAATCTGAGACTGGGACCAAATTATGTCATGAATTACGACCTTTTGTTTCCCTCTAGCTTTTTTCTCCAATATATCTTCTACAGGCCGTGTGCCTCTACGTGTGTGTGTGTGTGTGTTGGAAGCAACATTTTTCTCAAAAATCTCATCATCATATTTTTTCGCAATAAATTCATGGCCGATGTCTTTGTGGACACGTTCTGACCTCACCGTACAGCACAGACCACAAATTAATTGTACTGTTTGTGTGTGTGTGATTCTACGAGTGTCAATAAATTTTGTGTGACTATAGTTAAGTGGAATGAGTCACAATTTACCACCTTCCAATTTCCATGTGTATTTGTGTACAAACTAATGATCACATTTACCCTTTGACATTTGCACAAATGTAAATCCAATCCATTTGTTATTTTATAATGTTTAGACCCTCCTTGGCCTTCTCATTTCCCACCTTCTTCTGGACATGTGGTGAATGTGTGCAGTGCAGCAGTGTGTGTGTAGTGTGTGTGGCTTACAAGTTTTTTGTAAGATGAAGATTTCTCCATACTTTTCTATGTATTTATTCCTACTTGTCTCGCCTAAACTTGTTCTAGCACGCAATGGAGTGAGTGTGTAACGTTCAAAATATACCCAGAGTGAATAATTTTCTTCTCTGTCTCTCTCACTCTCTCTGGTATTCTACAACAGTCGAACAGAAAGAGAGTGAGAGGGAGAGAGAGAAAACTCGAACCTTTTGACTCAAGATTCTAAGGTAATTTTGTGAAGCATGCGAATCATAGCCGAGTACCCAACCACCATAAAAGCTGCATAAAATTCAACGGTATAAAAAAGTATTGACCTGACTCCTATATCTCCTATCCTATTCTTTCCATTCTACCCTACCTGTGTGTGTGTGTTCATAGTGCACCATTTTACACATCACATCATGTATACACAATTCAAAATAGTAGAGAAGAGAGAAAAAGAGACTTGGAAATGAGCTGCAAACTCCCTTCTTTGCATTATATTTTCATGTTCCTCACCCTAATAGTCTCACAATTCACAGTCAGTCAAAAGTCAAAACTATCTATCTACTTATGAGTTTTTTTTACCAACCTACACACAAAAGTTTTATGTATTCAAGAATATTCCATTGTCTTCCTCATTGTAATTCAAAAAAATAAACTGGATAAATTGCACAGGGAGAAAAGTTCAAAATTTCATACATACTATGATTAGTAATGAAATATTACAATAAAAAAAAAGAATAGATAACTATTATTGATTACTCCGCAGAGGGAAACTCTATTCTTGACTTGACACACATACCCAGAGTACTAGTTATGATTTATCCCAAATTTTAATCTCACGCACTATTCCAATCATAGGATATGGAACAAAAGCTTTCACAAATTTAGTCTAATTAAACAGGATGCATGATTATGATTACATAATAAGTACTTACTCTTTTACTACAATGAAGGGGTCATCTAGTGACATGGTCAGTGACAGGTGACGAGGAGCTGGTCAATTTGTATTGTTGCATAGAACGTCATGAGCAACACACACAAAAAAACGGAATAGTCAACTCTGTTGACTCTTGTATTTATTTTTTTTAAAAAAAAAGATTTTGCAAAATCACTTTAGAAAATGAAGTATAAAATAAATTGGTGTAAATTTACTTTCCCCCACAAACTCACTTTTCACTGATAATTCACACCATCACTTCAATCCTTGTATAGTTTGCACAAGAAAAAAAATCTTGTCACTTCGCACAACAACGAGAGAAATTTTTTATTAAGAAGTAAGAACGCTACCGCTTCTTCTCCAGCCTCCAGCAGCAGCTGACACTCGAAATTCCTTTGAAATTGCTCCTCCAAAAATAATTTTTTCCAGTCACACAAAATCCAGTTTTTTAAGGTAAAAAAACACCTCTTTTTCTTTTATTTTTTTCTTGGCTGATGAGTCAACTTTTAGGAGAGGAAGCGTGTAAAATATATTACAGGCATCATGATGACTCGGAAGGAGATGACCGTGTGTGTGTGTATGTGTGTGTGTCAGTCTATATGGACCGAGGAAAAAAGAGAGAGAGGGATAGGGGTTTAAGTTTGATGTTGTGTGTGTGTATTTTCACATCGACGTCCTCCTCCAATTCCTCTTTTCTTGGAGTCAACCAGGGAAGACTTTTCTGCACTTTTCTACTGCCACTGACTGAGAGGGAAAGAGGGGGAGGGGGTACCCCAAAAAATGGAGAGTTGAAAGGCGCATATTCGTGGAGATCGGGAGTGCTCATGCTGAATTCTATATTTTACCCGTCTTTCCCCCTCTTAATACCCTTTGTTAGGCCATGTCGTACATATGCCCTATTCCCCTCCCTCCTCCTCCGCTTTTCGTTCGGCGGTGCGGTGGAAGCTTTCGCCGTGTATTTCTCCCTCTCTCTCCCTCTTTCTCTATGTGTAGCTCCTTGGATTATCTATAATAAAATATAGGGAAAAGGGAAAAGTTCGGAGAGAGAGTGAGAGAATGCCAATGCATCTCTCTATGGAAAGAGAGAGTCGTCATTCCGTTGCATTGCAAAAGATACACACACACTCAAACTACCGACCACAGAGAGTAAGTGGTATGTACCACCAAATATAGCTTAATGTACATACTTCCTGTGTATATGTATTATATAATGTGAAAGGAGGTTTTTGTTTTTCCCTTGACTTTATATACCACACAGAAAGACACCAGCTCCGTTCCTAGTCACTATGAAATGCATCGTGAAAGGAATAATTCGAAAAACAGTCCCTCTCTCTCTCTTACATATTGTGCCTTTACTGTATATTTTTATTATTATATACTTACATGGATGGAGAAATTTACTTTAACTTTCTAGCCAGTTCATCCAGCCGGCTCTCTCTCCCTCCTCGTCTCTTTGCCATTAAGCACTTATATTGTATATTTTATACATTGAAGAGAGTACAGTCCATGTGCATCCTCCTCCTCCTCCATTTATTCTCATTGAACAATGGAGGATGGGAATGTGTGAATGAAGTCATAAAAATAGCTTCACAGTTTCCTTAATAGTCATACAATGTTAATAGTACAACACAATTCCCTGGATATTTTCCTCTTTTTAAAAGAAAATTTCTAAAGTCAAATCATTTTGGTTTTTCTACCTACACACAAACTTTCAGGTATACGCATTTATTTGTGTGGTGGGTAAATTGTACATAGAATATTTTGCAGAAATATGTTCCTCATCTTTAAAATTTATCTCCACAAATTTTTGGAACATGCAAATGATGATAATTACTATGCAAAAAATTTGTACAAAGAAAGCAGTTGTACATGTAATATTGTATGTAAGTCAGAGATGTGTGGATTCGTAGCATGGGATTAATGCAAATTGGTATGTCATTGAACAACTAAAAGTCCTCACCAATCACTTCATCTAACATTTTAATTTTTATTGCGGTGAAAATTATAAAAATTAGTATTAAATGGGGACTGTGACTGTTCTTTTCATTCAGATTACACTTCTCTCTCTCTCTCTCTCTCTCTCTTGTATGTGCGAAACTAGCCTAGAGGATTGCACTAGTTTGAGTGAAAGATTTTTGCTTCCTTTTTTTTACCCGCTAGCACAAAATGTGCTCTCATCACTCAAACTAGAATTTTGGTACGACATGCCGGAGGGATTGCATCGTGGGTGTGGATTGAAAGGATTACGTTATGCTGTAGGGAAAACTTTCCTGTTTAGAAAATTCTGAGATATGAATTTTTTGTATATATCTGCACTTTCACTGACAATTTGTAACGGATAAAATTTCTAATTTTGATCCTACAAATTTTTCATGGTTATTAGATCCTGTTTTGGCTTTTGCTGTTGTTGGTTTGAATGAGATTCTCAAAAAGCTCTTCTCAAAATTTCATTGCCATCATCCGCTAAAGGTTGGTTTGGTATTGGCGGTTGATGGTCGTTTCAAGGTCCCGGTTGGAGTAATTTAGGCAAAAATTGCAAAACTATTCTTCTCTACAAAATTTTAAAGAATTCCATGATGTTCCTCCTCACCCACACACACACGCATACACCCAGAGTAGAGTATTGTAGAGACATACACACTCACAAAAGACTTTTACAAATTATGTAGGTACATAGTAAGTAGTTATTCTTTCTCTCTGTCCTGATTTTTCCATGCTGTACATATCCTACATTTTTCTTCCACTTTTTCCATTACACACAAACACACACACACACATACTAGTAGTACTAGTAGGTATATACGTTATACAAATTACTTGGTTCAGTTGCGTGCTTTCTGTAATCAGCTGGAAATTGTATTACTGTACACACACAAGCGTCTATTTATGTGCTTCTCATTTTTATGTGTTCCGTCATATAAATCCACATGTTTTGTACAATATGTACATGTACATGGAGGGTACACTGTACATACACGAGTATTGTAATCTGTGTAAAGAAATTTGTGTGGAGTTGTATATCATGGAGAAAAAGATGATATAAGGTAAGTTTGGCAAATATAATATATATTCAGATAATATAATGTCATTTCAAAAATGTGTAGAGTCAAAAGAGAGAGAGAGTAAGGATGTCTGACTACAAATCTGTAGAATGAAAAGGTAGACTCTCTCTTTGTGTTTTGTGAGCCAGGGACTTGGGATATACAGATACCGTACTGTCAGTTTTTTTAGAGGAGTTTACTTATTTTTACTGGTAGTAAACGAAAACGTCCTTAAGACCCCGACAAGACGCAAGCAATAAACGTTTATAGGAGTTGAGGAGAAAAAGAAGAAAGGGTCTTCTTCCTTCTCCTCTTCTTCTTGTGTACATGTTTCACTTCTGACAACTGAAGGTTGTCTTTTCTCTCTCTCTTTCTCCTTAAATTCACATCTTTACCCTTTTCCCTTTTACTTATTTTTTCTTTTGCACAAATGTAATATTTTTTGGGTTGTACATGCTTCTTCCTATATTGACTCATGTCTCCCTCGTGGACGGTGATGAAGAAAAAGTATCATCTCGCGTAAGATTCTCTCTCTCTCTCTCTCCCATTCAACAGGATCTCTCTCTGCATTGAAAGATGAGACTCTAAATTTATATATATTTTTCTTAAAAGACTCATTTTTTTCAATACTTTTCCTTAACGTTAAACACATACAGTCGTCGTGAACCAAATTGAATCCTCCTGTTTATTTGAGTAGTCTTACCGATCACACAAAATCCCAAGAAATGTTTATATTTATGCGTAGTTTCGGGAAAAATAATTTTTCGTTCACTTTGATGGTAAGCATTTGAAGATGGGTAATAAAGAAAAGTTATGGTCGTTGAGAACATGCTCTTATATTCGAATAACAACATATTTGAAGCATCAAATGCTCATTTATTTTGTCTTCTCAAAAGAGAAGGGAAGGAGGAGGAAATTGAAATCTTTTACTTTCTCTCTCTCTCTTCTTTGATTACATGTTGAGTCGGGGACGAGGAAGAAAATGCGTATTTGTGTAGAATGTATTGCCAAAAGGGGGAAACTACCTAGGATTGTCAATAAATTCAAATTTTAAGCACACGATATTTTAAAGTAGAATGAAATGTAAAGTTTTTGACCAAGAATGAAATGTTTAGGCAAATAAGAAATTGCGGAGAACGATCGACTCTCTCTTTATTACATGTCGTGTTTTACAGGAATAGAGACGAGTTGTTGGGGTGTAGAATAAAGATGTTGAAGTTTGTGTGTGAGTGTCTCAATGAAATTGAAATGATTCAAGGAGGGGTGCAAGGTGGTTACCATGAGCGACGAAGGGTAGACAAGAAGATGAGAGAAAGGGAAAGTTGAGGGTGAAAATCTATATTACATGGGGGGGAGGGAGAGGAAAAAGTTTTTGAGAAGGGGGAGATTGTGGCATGTAGGAAAATTATGAAATCAAGAGGGGATAGGCCACAAACTATATATTATTACATAGATATACGTGTTAACATGTACAGAACATGCCATATCAGATCCGCATGAAGGAACATGAAGACTCAATTATTATAAAAGTGTGATGAGAAGACTGAACTAGACAGTTGAACACATGTACACACACAAATCCGTGCAACAGACAAACTGTTTATATCTCTTTTTGACAACATCTCTGACAACTTAATAACGTTACAGGATAAATAGAACTCATTCAATGAGAGACGTTCTCCTTTCTCTGAGGGAGAAAGTTGGATGAAACACAGTTAGCGCGTGAGATGCTCCTTGCAACTTTTATACAGAGAGAGATTGAGGTGAATGAGAGGGAACTAAAGTTTATGTCATAAATAAAAACAAAACAATTTTCGAGAACGGATTTGTGGAAAATTGAAGACAGCATTTAATTTTAATATTTCTTTTCCGCAACAGCATCAACTTAAGACAGACAAGATGGTTACTTTTCAACTTTGCAAAAATACTGACTATACATGTATAAGGCATGAAAATGAAGCTGAATAGGTGTATTGTCTACATATGCTTCGCATGCATTTAAGTACCCCCTTTGAGCCCCTTAATTGTCAAAGAGAGGAAAGTAACCGTTTTGTGCTTTTTCAAAAGACCGATATTGTAGTCGTATATTAAAAAATTTCACCCTGCACACGACCCCATTGTACAGTTTTGGTCGTTGGATTACAGGATATTGAGCCTTCCCTTCTAAAAGGCACTAAAGTACCCCCCCATTCTCGCGAAACAATGGGAATCGTAAGTACATATGAACCATGTGTTTTGAACGCCCCCCCCCCCCCANCCCCCCCCCCCCCCCATTGAATCTAGTGTCATGTGACAATGTCTTAGGAAAATTTTGTGTAGTTAAAGTTTTTTTAAAACTCGTTAAACTTAGTTGACATTAAAATCGCAATGTGACGATCTGGAAACAATGTCATAACGGGAAAAAAAATCCAATTTTCGATGGTTAAAGATTGTGACAATCCTGGACACGTACAAGTGTGTATAAACTGCATAGGTGTAAAGTAAATTGTCCAAGTTTTTCGAAAATTTTTTGAGAAAATTTTCATAATTTCAAGATGGCTGGAGTGGTCCATTTCTCCATGACTAACTACGAAGTGACACAGTTTCTGTACAAATGTCACAGGTAAATACATGTCACTATCATTATTATTATTCAAATTGAATCAAATCAAATACAAATGTATTACATTTTTAAATGTTTTTAAATGTTTCAGAAAAAATGATGAAAGACCATTCATGACCGACTTAGATGTTGTTTGTAAAGGTGGTTACATCCCCGTCCACTCGCCTATTCTCATGGCCGCCTCTCCAATATTAAAGGAACATATTATGGGACAGGTTTGTAAAATTACTTTGACAACAACTTGCTCTACAATTTTTGTTAAAACCTTTATTATTCTTTTCATTTGGTAGCTTTATTGATGTCAGTAGTAGTCTTTTATGTATTTCTAATCTGTGTATATCTAATATAATAAGCTAATACATATTTGAAAATGGTAGAGGAATCTTAACAAACAGACTGTGTGAATTAATTATTTTGTGAAATGTTTTATTTGTTCTGTGTAGCCAAGGGATGAGCACATGGTCATTCATTTATTGGATTATGACATTGTGGATGTCACTCCGGTCATGCAATGTTTCTACACGGGCCGGTGCCTAATTACGAGAAAAAATATGGCTACAGTGTATGAAATTTTTGAGAGCTTAGGAGTATCGAATGCCAATACAGCAATCATAGCTGGTGCTGCAAAGGAAGAGGACTTGTCCCAAAAATGTTGTATTCGTCGTTATTTGGACTGCGATGATGATGATGAGTTTATTGATGATGAAGAAATTTTGAATGAAGTTGAGAATCATCTTGACAGAGAGGACGATAGAGTACAACTTCCTCATGACACACCACCACCAGACACATCAAGTCAATCATCTTTCCGAGCTAAAGTGCAACCGCAACCACGAGGTACACATTTTGTTAAAGTTGGTGTGCGAAATGATGTCAATCAAAATGATCTTGTAGATGAGCCTCAAATTAATCAACATGAAAGTAGCCCGCCTGTCGCTTCTGATCAAGATGATGATGATGATGAAGACGTCATTGCTGATGATGAAATTGAAATTGAAAATCGTGTAGCAGAAGATGAAAGTCAAGAAAAGGATAATGATGAGGTGGACAAAGAAGATGAGCAAATGGAACAAGAAGAAATAGAAAATGAACCACCAGAGGAAGATGAAGAAGAAAATCGTGTAGCGGAACCTAAAAATCTAAGGAAAAGGAACGGCTCACATGCATCTCGAAAAACAAAACGAACCAAAAAAAGTGGTAAAAAGTTCACATTTATTTGTATTTGTGCAGTAGAACTTTTTTTTTTTTTAACAAAAGAGTAATTTCAATTTCTTATATTTTTCTTCATTAGAATCTGCTGCTGCAGCTCATCCACCGTCTGAGCACAGCGATGACCGAGATTCCTTATATGTCCCAGGTACTGAGGATCGTGAGCCATCACCGGATGAAGCTGAGGATTCTGGTGATTCTGAAGATTTGGATCTAGAAAATGATGATGATGTGGCTGGCAATTTCATTGTTAGTGATAGTGCTTCATTAGAATATTCACCTGGAGGCATTGCTACAAGGTCTGGTGCTAGTGAAAATTCCAACCGAAAGAAGAAAAATGATAAAAGGACTTTGAGGACACACAATCGGGACATGCGTCATCGTTTGAGAACAAGACGACATTCCTCAAAATCTAAATCTCCTAGGCCCCCAAAGCGTCGACTTCGCCAAAGACATCGTTCAGGAAACGTCGAGTCAAAAACTGGCAGCAGAGTCGATCGATCTCATGGTATGAAAATTGTGTTGTACTCAAGTGGGTAGTAGAACAATGATTTGATGTATAATTTTACTTGTTTTCTTCGGATATAATATAGATTTAGAGTAAATCAGCTGATTTTTTGTACTGTAATCAAAATTTAATTATTACGTATTTTTTAGATGAATCCGATGAGTCTGATGAACACTTGAGTGTTCCCAAAGACTCGAAATCGAAAAAGCTTCGAGGAAGAAAGACTGCAATTACTTGTCCTGTCTGTTTGACAGAATATTTTGAACTATGTAAGCAATTTTTTAAATAATAATCATTTCTGCAGCAGTGCTGTAAACATTTCGAAATTGTACATATACTTCTTTTAATGTAACTTCTTTACACTAATGATTTGTATTTTTCCAGATTTTGAAGCACATATTCAAACAGTGTGTGGTAAAACTCTGTCCCAAAAATGTGGTGTGAAGGAGCGAGAGTGCTATGGGTGCAAAAAAAAGTATGCAAGCATGCGATTGGAAAGGTTTATTAGGCACGTCCAAGAATGTTATAAACCGAAAGCTAGTAGTAGCAGTGAAAATGAAGAACAGCTGAATAACAACAATGACGACGAGTCAGATCACGATGATGATGATGGTAATGAGCAACAGCAACAAAAACAAAAATCAGCAGCGGTGGCTGAGGATTCTTCATCAGCTACTAGTGACGACGACGATGAGGGGATCGAAGGAGAAGAAAGAGTGACAGTACAAAATTCAAAAGCTAGACTGTACGTCAAGTTGACCAGACTTTCAGATGCAAAATTTGACTATCATTACCAAAAGCTGAGACAATTGAAGAGACAGGCTGAGAACAAGGATAAGGAATCTTCAACAGCAAAATCTGCAGACGCAAATTCTGACCAGAATATTTCAGTCAACGAAGTGAATCCACCGCCTTCTCCACCCGCATCACCAACAACAACTACAACAAGATTATTGCAAGACTTGGGTGACGGCGAATCTGAGAATAATGTGCGTGAGGTACTTCCTCCTCCCAACCCTTCAAATACAGGTTTATCACATCCTCCTGACAATGCTGCTGATGTCCCTATGCCTCCAGCAGATACTATAGCTGAAACCACCAGCAATGATGAAAGAGCAAATGATGAGGATGATGAAAATGAAAATGTTTCGCTCGTGAGAATTAAAGACTTTTCAGAAATCCTTGAGCCAGATGAATCGATGGAAGACAGAAATCAAAACACAAATGTTCAACTATCATCAATAATTACTACTACTACTCCCAGTACTCCAAGCAACTATAGCTCAAATTCAGTGGGAACAGTTTTGAAGTCTACTGCGGTTAGTAGTAGTATGTCAGGTAGAAATGTTGCAGGTCCATCAGTAGTGAATCCACATTTTAGTAATGTTTATCAGAATATCCGGCCATCTCATTCTTCTCCAACGACTGCCATTGTCCATCCAACTGTTTCCTCAGCTGCTAGTCCAGATCAATCCAGAAACGCAGAGAGTATTGCTAATGGAATAATACAAGTACTCCAAGAGAATCGAAATCGTGTTTCTCCAGTACCACCACCACAACAACAACAAATTACGTACAATTCTCTCAATTCAAACAATACTAGAACTTTGTTAGTATCTCCTGTGAGACCATCTACTCCAAATACAGGTCAACAAATTGTTCTGACAAGTGGAAGTGCGTCTATAACTAGGCAACCGTCTCCACGGCCCATGTCAAGCACTCTTTCATCAACAACGTTCCCACGACAACAAGCTCAGCTTCCTGTGACAAATCCAGAGTCAGCAGTAGCACGACGCTCAACTAGCTTTGTACAAGCTCCGCAACAGCCCTATATGGGTGGTAACAGCTTGGTCAATACGAGTAGTATTATGTCAACCGTTTTTTGTGGTGTAACCACTATAAATGGGGTCCCGTTCAAGGTTTATCAGCGTCCAGAGGTACTTTATCTTTTAAAAATCCGTTGTTGTTGAGTAAAGTCATATGTGAATATCATTATAAATGGAACTTTTTTTTCAAATTTTTGTAGGCTATAGAACCAACTCCACAAGCTCTTTTTACTGTGGGTGGAAGTATTCCAAATGGACTGCGTCGGCCTGCTATACCTCAGAATGCTCAAAGATTAAGTATTACATATCCCTCTCCACCACCACAACAACTACAAGTAGCAACATCCCCACAAGTAAGCCCAGCTGTTCAATCATTACCAAATATAGTATTATCAGCTGATGAACAAAATCCTCAGCAACAGCAAGACATTGTGGCTAGGCGAAATAGTAATGGTGTGATTAGGTGTGAGAAGTGTTCCCTTCTTTTTTCGAATGATTCAACTTTTAGGCATCATATTTGTCTTGAAGTTGACTAAAATATTAGACATTGTATTCTGAGTTGTTATATTTCAACTTAAAATATTGTCCACTTGTTAAGTACATTGCGTATACCTAATTTATCATATTTAAAAGAATTTCATTTATGAAAACAAATATATATCATATCATATGGCCGTTATATATTTACTTGTTAGACACTATTCTTGTCGTAGGTTAACTGTCGTGATACATTTTATATCTCATTAATTTTTGGTGTTCAATATAAGTATAACCTGTGCACCAAAGACCTTCAATACATTATGTAATTTAGTTAATTTTGATCAAATACATGCTCATCAAGTACATGGGTAAGAGTCACGTTAAGCGAAATGGAAAACTATGTACTAATAAATTTATTATATGGATTAATATTATATTATTTTATAAAGAATTACTTATACAGAGAATATTATTTTATTTTAAAATACATTTGACTGAAGTCTAAAGTCAAATTACATCATTATTCCCATCATAAAGTCTTAGAGGAAATTGAGATTTTCAGTAGGGCAAAAGGTTGACTAAAAATCTCAATTTTTCCTAGGACCTTATAAATGGAATCTGGTTGTATAATTAAGTTATATTCTGTTGTCTGTTGACACGAAATATACTATATTCAAAGTCTATTGATCCTTAGTAAGTCGTATATTTATTTTTTTATGTCCAATGAGCAGATTAAGTATTTATGTGAATCATGTTTAAATATTTCAAATTAATATGAAAACTGTAGTGAGCTTATTTTTATTTCATTTCTTATAAAAATGCAACAATTGATGATATAATGGTATATTTGCCATCAGTCCCACCTGTTCCTAAATCCTAAACAATAACTCTTTAAGAATATGTGCTAAATGGGATCAAATAACATAACGAATGACAATATGATTGGTGTCCTTAATTTTTGAACTTCCAATATAGCACCAGTGTTATGATTCATACAAATTCATTCAAAAGTCTTAACTAGAGCAGTCAAGACTACGGGTTTAAAATCTTTGAAAATGATGCCGCTTCATTTTTTTTACAGAAAATACTTTGTTCCTTCATAAGCATTAATTTAATTAACTATCGATTGATTATGACGATGAAGTGCCGTCCAAGTTATGCCGTAGCCGTTTATGAGAATGATACACGATAGAAGTCAATGTGGATTGTTTTGTAACTTACGATGAATTGCTCTATTGTTCATGGATCGTAAACCTAATATTTAGAGAGGGGAAAATGTAGGCTTTTTATTTTTATTTGAACCTGATGAAAGGTCAATACTACTATTATATCATTTATATATTTTTTTATTTTATCTTCACACATTTCTGTCACATTTTTGTGTTTTGATCATAAGTGTTATAGTTGGAGAGAAAGGTCATGGTTTTATGCAATTGTTGCACTGTAAGTCATAAATAATAAAGGCTGTAAGTAAATATTATTAGGTCAAAATTGGGTGGGATTATTGTTAATTGATCCAAGTATGGTAACCCGTTAAAATTTCATTTCAACCTTGACTCAGATGGGAGTTGTACGTATACATGTTGTTAATGGCCTAGCAGTCAACATTCTTTACATATTTTATATGACTACGACTACACTGCATAAGATAGTAGTCATAATAATAACTTTACACATCTGTAAATTGGTGCTGCTTCAAGGTATGTTTAGACTCCCATCATAAAATTGAAACTCTTAAAATAGCGGAGGCATAAAACAGTCTGCCTGACATTACATACAGGATATTAAACCACCTTAATTAGTTTTTTTTGTCGTAGAGTACACTTTCTTTGATACTGTAATCCTATCCTATGAGCAGTGAAATGTTCGTGTGTTTACACTCAAAAAATTATTCAGGAAATTAACCCTACACAGTTGTAGAATTATTTTTCTCATTTACTGGATAAAACTGTTTACATTATGATTTGTTCTTTTTTGTACACCACCACCTCATTGATTACCATATCAAATTAGTGCTGATCTTGTTTACTACGCCTACAAAAAACATTTTTCCCATAGTTTTTTTGCTCTCTGGTTCTGGTTGGAAAATCTTACTTGTTCTCAAATTACATTTTAAATTATTCTGGAAACACTTGTAATAATAAGCCATAATCATATATGTAGTTAATATCATTAACCTTCACTCTCATCTTCTGTGCAATATACACACATCGTAAGATTGTTAGTTTACATTACATTAGTACCTTGCTTTTTGTATGCAAATGCTACACACAGAAATAAAATACCTGTAGTAGTAAATGTGTTCGACAAACCCGGAACAGTTAAAAACTCTTTTTGGACAAATAAGTCACGGCAGAAGGATGGGTAGTGCACGCTTACATGACAAGCACACATTGGCATAACACATGAGAATTGTTATTACAAACGAGATCATGATATTTTGTAAACAATAGCCAGTATGAATTCTTATATATAGATGCCTTATTTTTTGGTGAAATTTGTATGTTAAACACATTATACTTGATATACGTGATCTCTTCTACGTGATATAGACTTTAGCTATACAGCATATAATGTAAATTAATAGCTCTAATATGCCTCAATTGATTCAATACTAAATTTTAAACACACAACTATTCAGTGTTTTTTATACTACAACCATAATATAAAAATATTCAAGTATACACATATGGTGTACACTGTAGAAAGCAATTAATATGATTTATCACACACGTTCGTGACAAAGGAGGAGGAGATGTGATGGGCAAACTATATTATAATACTATCTTCACTCTGTTTAATTTTAATTCGGTTGGACATCAGGAAATGGAAAGAACCGCAACGAACGTCTTGAAAGAAAAATGATATCAATATTATCGTTTGTTGATTGTATCCTTACACGATGATGCGTGTGCCTCAAAAAGCCAAGTAGAGGTCAATATTAATTGAAATAAACACTTTTGTGTCCAATATTTTATAACAATCAATTGAGAATAAATTTTCTTAAACGCGACTATCTAAATTTTCACCATTTACACATAATTGTCTCATAGATAATCGTGTGTGTATAAAGTAGTATTAATGAGGTGCGTAGGAAATTATTTTCATTTTTGAAGGTCAGGGAATTTGGGATTTTCCAATGATATAATTTCAGTGCAAAACACATAATATTGTAACGTGGGTTCGTTTCTACATGGAACGCTAGGAAATAGTAAAAACGGGCGGGGACCACAGTTACATTTAATCAAAAAATCACGATCTTTCCACAAGACCTTCACAGCAATTGTGACTAATTCACGACTAAAGGGTCTGTTCGTTTCAATGGATGCGTACAGATTGTAACTCACAACTTGGGATAAGTTGAAAAACTGAAAGAGCAACACTTGTATGGTAAGACTGGGTAAAAAAATTATTTATTTATTTATTTATTATTTTTTGACTCAAATTGATTTTTTTCCAAAACAAATACCTTTGTGAAATTCAAACCTTGAAGATACTTATATCCCCAATATCCCAACAATAATTATTTTTGTAATTATGATATTATTAGAAAACGCCCAACAATAACAAGGAAATGCACAAAGGTGTTCTGAATGATTTTGTATGACCGAATTAAAATTTACTCGGTTTTTTTCCCAAACCATCATATTTCTGTGGTCTGTAAGAATTCCCCCAGTCAACTATTCTTTAGTTGGAGTGGGGCAAATTAAAACAATAATATAAATTGTTATTTCAGCCATTGCAAATTTTCATAATTAGTTTAAAGATGACAAATATAAATAAATCTCAATGCATGTAAGTACGGACAACGTCATCATTTTTGACTCACAAAGAACGGGGGAGAAATCAGTCGAGGCATTTCTCATAAGAGTGTATTGTGTGAAAGAGGGAGAGACGTGTGCAGATAATTGGTCAATTGTGGTTCAAAAATTCCTAAATGTAGGGCCATTAAACAACTCACACTCACAGGTAAGCACAATGCAAGTGCACGAGAGAGACAGATAGTTAAAACAATTGAGAACATATAAAAATTCCAATTATTTTTTCAATTTCAATGCCATGCCATGGGGCATCGTATTATTCTCTTTTTTTACATCAATAAGACCACTTTTCAATTTAGAGTTGCACTAATTTGACAATTTTCTGTGGCTTGTCCAATTGGTTTGTTTGAAGTAGTCTCTCTCTCTTTTCTGAACTGAAAACTCATGTTATCCGAAAAAAGGAGGAAATTGATTCAGACTCTACGAGTCGTAGACTACGACGTTAACTCTCCTCATTCTTTAAGACACTGGATAGTGCAAAGGAATTGTCAAGCTTTATTGTATGTGTATTGTGCGTACTGGCAATTGCATAATACTTTTAAAAGTATGGATGGAGACAATAATTGTAGGGAGTTAAGCGAAGTTGACTATGCATGGTCAAATTCCTAGTAAATTTGACTATTAAACTTTTTTTTGAAAGATTCGTGATGATTGTCTCTCTCTCTCTCTGTGTGTGTGTGTGTACTAATTGTCCTCATTGTGTCCACTCAATGACTCGAGTCAATTATATAACAAATATTTGGATCAAGTCATCAATGCCAAAATGCTTTGGGACAATTTTTTGATTCGAAGAAATAAAAAGGAAGAAAAAAAAATTTAGTTAATGAACAATTTATGACACGACTTATATAGTAAGACGTGTTTCTATTATACGCCTCTAATAAGCAAGACAGAGGAAGAAGAAAAGACAGGGAATGGACTACGCAAGATGCTTAAAAACTTAAATGGGAAATTAAATAAGAATCTGTGAAGCACAAATAAGGTATTAATATTAAGTGAAGATTGTTGATTGATTTAATGACTCTCTAAAGAAGATGAAGGGAAGAGAGAGAGAGAGAGAGAGAATTTTGAACGCCTTTATATCCATACGCCATACACCTGTAGCTAAACTTTTTTAATTAATTTTCGCCGCTTACCATCACACACACGCCAGTACGGCACAAACAATCTAATTGATTCCCACACTACAAGAATAAACAATTATTAAATTTATGTTCATTATAATCCTTCATATGGTAACCCTAACCGCATTTTAGAATCGCTTTAATTAAAACACATAATCATTCACACCTCTTTCAAAGAGGTTCTTTCAACAGTGCATAAAAATGCCCAAAAGTTCCCCATCATCCTTCATCTAAATATTTTAGCCATCATTGGCATAAAGCTTTATTAATTTAGAATTGACGTTTGATTGTTTTGTTAGAACTGAAATTACTTTACACTTGGATTGTCAAGTCGTGCTGCTCACATTTTAAAATATGATTTCATAATCCACATTTTAAAATATGATTTCATAATCTACATTTTGTATCTACATTCAATTGTCTCGGTTCACTTGACTCTGAAGAATCTCAAGTTTAAGTGCACATTGATCCAATCCACAAATGTTTTCTTTATTTAAACTTCTTTTTTTTATCAATTATCTACTATTTACCCCGTCTTATGATTCATCCTGTCATGTCCTGTCTATTCTACAATAGGGGTGAGTAAACAATTTTTTTCTCCCTCTCCTCCATTATTGTAGGATAGCATGTCAATTGTACATAGTAGAGCAGTGTACACTTAATGTGATAATGACACGGCTGTGATGTAAACATGATGAATTTAACCAACCATGAAAATGAGCCTTTGAAACACTAAAGTTTCAACTTGACTGTTTGTTGCGTAAATGAGTTGATCCAGCAACCACACACAACTACTTCCACTCTAAAGTCCATTGTGTACGCAAAAAAGTACGTAAAATGTGCGAACAAAAGATGGGAAGACTTGAGACCGTGTAATTCCACTTTTACACATGTGTGCAGTGTGTGTGAAAAGGTGCGGTCATTTCATTCTTGATCTCAAGTTTAGGTGTTTACAATGTAAAATTTTGTTCGCTATTTTTATTTTTCTCATGATTGGACAGGATTTAATTTATTTGAGAGCTAGCCATACTCCAAGCAGTATTACAATTGTGTCGGACATTAACGTACCCTTCCACAACAATTGTAAATATTTTCTCAAACTGATTATACTTTTAATTTCAACAATATGATCAACCAACACAATCGACGTTGGAGATCTCGAAAAAAAGGCAGACAGATGCTCATTCATAAAGATAGAAGAATGACTGTACAGTGTAACACTGACTCATAACTTGAGACGTTATTATAAATCTCGCTGATGCATTGCCTCGTATTTAACTCTATAAAAACATCCGCTCCTCCTATACTCACATACTATATGACTACTACATAGTAGTATTAAGCACTTTAGTACACAGACAATCACAATAAACCCTTTTTTCCGTTAATTACCAACAACAAACAACATAATAGTGATAATTCATGGATTGTAGAATAAAAGATTCTCAAAAATTAACTTAATAGTACAGTTCTTGTCGGCATGAATTTATTGTGTGTGTACAAGAAGGAGGGAAACAGAGAGAAATGTGTGTGTGTGCAATATCATAATATTTTTCAACTGAGCCAATGTCAATCCTTGAAATATTTTTAAGTTCTATGTTCTTGACTTTATAATAATCATAAACGACGACGCCACCCGTCTCTCACACACACACAACACAGTACACACACGCAGTTATCAATCTCAAAAGATAAAATATGATCCCAGAGATCTGTTATTCTAATGATGAAGGGATCCCCTTCCTTTCCACGTCTTACATCATTCATTCTTGATATGTGATACAGTCATTGAAGGGAGGCAAGTGGAAGTGAGAGAGAGTGAAATCATAGCAGCAGTCTGTAGTTCTTATATAGTTTATTACAGTTTGATTATGACGATCTAATATGCTAAAGGTAGACAATTATCTACTGCCTCGAGTTTATCAAAATTTTGCTCTTTTTTGTGATGGTATATTTACACGTATTGCTCGAGTCTCAAATAACAGCAATCAAAACGGACACATTTTGTGTGTGTACAAAATTTAATGGTATTTAATATTGGTATAAAAATCATTTTATACTAATTTTTCTTTAAAAGTACGACAGTTCAAAGTTACATATTGTTTAAAAAATAAGGCAGCAAGATTTAGTCAAAAATTAAGAGAGAGGGAGAATGTCAGCCAGTAGCATTTTATGTCAAGCTTTTGCACAACGCTCAAGTACATCAATGATGTATTCCCTAAAGGAAGATTGTCTGTCATTCCCTCGTTTACTCTACTACTCCATTAACCAACGTACATTCCCTTTGTTTTTGTTATCAAACTGAAATGAAAAAATATTAAGATGGTTTTACACATGCGGGCTATCATCATATCATATCGTATCATGTAGTATAATTTTTCGGTATATACGGATGCCAAGAATTTGGGTTGATACGCCTGTCTCCCTTCCATTATCATGTTTTGTTATGGCTTCTACTCCTCAGCATGTACGAACACTCATTTCATACACATCCTATTATTATTATGCCGATGTGTATCAAATGAGTGTTAAATTTCCTTAAACGGAAAACGAGAGCGATAGCGTGCACATGAGAAGAGTGCTTATTAATTTTTGCATAACAATGCCAACAGACACACACACACACACCACATGCGACAAACTTGGAAAACATTTTTTATTATTTTCAATTTTTTAAGAAAATGCAACCCATCTTATTTCATTCAGAGAGACACACACACATATATGCTCAATTGTTGGTCAAGACTGTCGTGTGTACACCTACATCTACAATGAAAACCTAAGATTCTATGTAATTTTCTAGAAACTGGAAAGACCATGAAAGAGGAGGATGGACTTTGTCATGGAACTTCCTACACAACAGAACCGTAGACATTCGCAGGTAAAGTCAAAGGAGGAAGGAAGTCACCAACATTCAATTTATAAATTGTATGTGTGTGTGTGTGGAGGGGAGACAAAAACGAAGTTGAAATGATATTTTTGCTCATTAAAATATGTGAAGACACTTTGTGTTAAATGCATTGTGTGTGTCTGTGAGGATGGAGCTCTACAATAAAAATGCACAATTTTTTAGTTTTTTCATCCCCATGTGTGTCTTATTAACATGTAAGTATATTATGGTGGGTGATGCCGTTGTTGGGTACAACAGACAAATCCCCAAAAGAAAAATACATCTTGAGCACATGTAAAAATTCAAGGAAAAGGTGCAGGACAACCACCCTCCTCCTCCTCTTCTACCTCTCTCTCAGGCGTAATGGCAAAGGAGCAGATGATATAAACACCTAAAAATTACAAAGAATTACATATAACTTGGGTAAGTTGATATACTGTGTATATGTGTGTGATGTTAATATAAAAACTATATTCGTACACTCAAATTTGAGACGACTCCTTATGTACCTACAAACACACACACAGCTAAAATGTGGTTTAGTAAATCAAAAATCGTCAATGAAGTAAGGCTACTTTCACAAACAAATAACACTATAAATACGAAAGGTGTTGTCTTGTGGAACAGACATTAGTTGGACAGATTCAGTGAGAATAACAACAATCATCATTTTTGTTTTAAAAGATTTTCGACTACTACATATCAAGAAAAATGATTAAGGTGGGTTTGACCGTTCCTTTTGTTTCTCAAATTTTGAGTTTATTTTCTTCAAGAAGGGATTCCTCTTCTTAAAGTGTTTGTCTTTTCGACCGTTCTTCAAACCAAGTGATACACGAGAAACACATTACAAGCACACACGCATTTGGAATTTATTTTAATTTTGAAGTGTATTTTAATTTTTTGTTGGTGGTGATCTCAAAAGTGTTTTTTCTGTTCTTTCAATATCAAGATTATTTCCTTGTTGGCAATTTTGGGAGTCGCCACTGCCCGGCCTGGAATCGGAGACTATGCAGGGTACGCTGGATTAGGATATGCGGGTTATCATGGTGCCCCAGCCGCTGCTGTTGTTCGAAGTGAGAATAACTAATTTTAAGCATCTCTCTCTCTTCCCTGCAACCATTATTTTGACACATTTTTCTATACAGCTGAGTACGATCATCATCCACAGTACAATTTCGGATACTCAGTCCAGGATGGGTATACTGGAGATCAGAAATCTCACACTGAAACTCGTGATGGAGATGTTGTGACTGGACAGGTAAATTCGAATAGAATATTTTGATTTCTTCTTACATATCATACCTATTTTTACTTTCCATTCTATTCGTTTTCAGTACTCTCTTGTTGAGCCTGATGGTTCAGTGAGAACTGTCACTTACACAGCTGATGATGTCAATGGATTTAACGCTGTTGTTGATCGATCCGCACCAACTGTAGTGAAAGCCGCTGTTCCCATCGCTAAAGCTGTAGCACCCGTTGCTTACGCACCAGCCGCCTACGCAGCCCCAGTAAGACTTTTTTCATAAAAATTATATCTCTATCACTAAAAGTTTAGTTAAATATTTGGGATTTTCCTTCATAAAAATTATAGGTTGCTGCCCATCCCGGATACGCTCATGCACAAGTAAGATATCGTGTTTTGTGAAATATTTTCCTCAATTAAATCGAATGACAGGGTGACTAAAATAAATGTTGTCATATGTACGAGTAGCTCGCTGCTGCTCCAGTTCATCATGGATACGCTGGACCAATTCATCACGGCTACGCTGCTGGTCCACTTCATCATGGGTACAACGCTGGTTTAGTTCCTGCCGCTGGTCCAGTTGGATATCACGGTTATGCATCTCCCCTCAATTATGCTCACCAACCAGCTTATTACTAAAGAATTTAGTTAATTCAATTAAGTAAAAAAGTTGTTACCAACCTACGGATCCTTTTGATTCCTTGACAACCATTATTCTCCACTGTTACATTTCATTACATTAAGCAGTGGTGATTTGGTGACCATGTAAATTTTACCTGTATCATACAACCCTTAACAAAATATTTTATACTCTTCTTTTTACACCTTTACAAATTTTCTACCTCTATTCTCTACATTTTATGTATTTTGTGTTCTTGTTATTGTACTGTCCCGTCCGTCCCGCTCCTTGAAAAAAAGCTGTTTATGTTTCATGACAAATTTTATAATAAAATATAATAAAAAAATATTTTCAACAAAATCCTCTCTCTCTTCTGTGTACATTACTTTGATGTGTGTGTGTGTGTTTGAGTTGAGCACAAATAATTTGAATGGATTTCTGCAAGACGGTATGTGCCAATGGACTGGAAACTGGAAAAGCAATGGGGTGTACATACATTTTCTTATCGTCTGTACATTTACCTATTAAAAGTCAGACGACCTCCGGTCGTTTAATCGGAAGTTTAATGAGGAAAGACATAGGCAGGAGCATATTTCATTTCTCACTCTGCGTCCATACATACCAGTGTGAGCTTAAATAAAAATTTAAATAAAATGCACAAACAGGGTTGGAATTTGTAAACATTTTCAGTGTATCGACAATCTACACACTTATATGTAGTACACACACGACACAAACGATGAACCAATAACTATGTCAAGTAGAATAGGAGGGTGTAGTATGCACACACACTCCATAGTATAATAATTAGTATTGAAGCAGATAATATTATTATCAGTCTTTTTTGAATTGGATATTTGAATAAACCATTTTATACATAGTATCAACGAACACAGGATAAAAGCAAATGACCTAAAAGGTTCTCTCTCTCTGTCTCTCTCTTTATAAATCTGATTCTCAGTTTAAAACTGATTTTATTCAGTGATGGAGCTCTCTCTCTAAACGATTGTCATGGTTTGTATACGCAAATATGAGACACCATGATATACATACGTTTACTTGACTTGTGCTCTCCTCCAAACACACACACACACACTGTACCGTATGAATAGAATCTTCTGATTCAACCATCCTTCTCATTGTACTTGCCTGTGTGGAAAAATGTAGTCAAAGTACGAGTGTGTGTGTGTGTAAGCGAACGTGGTTTTGCATGCATCCCAATGCTATGCAGAATAATAGAATAGTAAAGTTTTCCTTCTTCCAACCAAGACTAGTCAATTTTAAAAATCAATATGCAATTTCGTATTATATTCTTATACTATGTGCGCTCTAAGGGAGTCCACACAAAAACGACACATTTTGATACACACAGAGAGAAGATTGATCTTTGTCATTTCTCCTGTAATTTAATAATCTAAATCCACCCACAAAATTATTTTAAAAATCGTTAATCCTTCTCCACACAATAACAACAAACACACACCACACACAGGCTGATTCTGTATGCTAGGAAGAGGGCACATTAAAAAATTGTCATTCCCTCAAATTTCACTGATTCTCTCTCTCTCATACTCCAACGGATCACAGTTCAACGGGATCAAAACTGTACATGACCAACCACCAGTCAAAGTTTGCACATTGGATTTAATGTGACTGTGTTCCCAAATATAGATTGTACACAAATACGAATAATATATGTGATTACTCACACTCCCCACATTTGTAAACTGCCCATTTCCGTTATCTTTCCCTGTCTCTCCCTCTTTTTCTCTCCTCTCTTCTGTGTGTGTGTGTGTGTTGTAGGTCTATCTTTATCAGGAACATGAGGAGTGAGTGCCATGTACAGAATAATTACTCCTCTCAAGTGTTTTACTATGGAGCCAATATACTCTACTGTGTACGTACATAATGTGACTAAGGATAGTATTGTATAGATACAACATTCGTGTTTGTTTATACCTTGACTCATATTATTCTGTACGGGTAAAGTTGAGGTTGTGGTAAATTCAATCTCCAGTTTTGCTATATTGTACACAGGACACATCGATAGATGGATAGGAGAAAAATCTAGTCTCCATACAGAAGTAGACGTGAACGAAATGTTTTTTTTATCTAAATCACCTTCCTCTCTCTCCGTCTCTCTCTCCTTGTGTGTGTGTCTTCATATGTGGTGAGGGTAGGGAAAAAATGGAAGAGTGTATATCATACATAGCCTCACAGGCATAGTGACTCATCCATTCCTCATTACTTACACATACACAGTTTTCAGTTACAAGTATAATTCAACCTGTGTTCACACACACACATACCACTTTAGAGTCCTAAGTTTCACATTAGAGTATCCGAGTCAATAGTCACACACACACACACACTCTCACACTTTGATTTTCCTCTCACCGGCACACTTGGGAGAGAGGAGGAGAGGAGGTGTTTGTAGTTTAGTTGCAGAGTAGGAAATTGATTTAATCTAATATAACTTCCTCCTATCCTCATCCCCGCTATCTCCATTGACTGCTCAATAATCGCCGGAAATTTGAGTGAAATTTGTTTCGGTGACATCATTCGTGAGTAATTATGGAAGAGAGTCATCATCATCCTCCTCATTGTCATCATCTTCAGTCAGAGGAGTTCTCATCATCGTCAAGCGGAACAACATGTGTGTGAACCAGAATCATTTTTGGGCAAGAAAGAACGTCCCAATTCCAATCAAGAGCGAAATTAAATTAAATAGTATTTGAGCGACAGAAGAGGAGAAAAGTGTACGTGTGTAGCCACGGAATAGCCTTTTTGGTTTTGGCCCTAGTAAAAATAAAGTTTCCAGTATTTGAACAAGTGAGGAATTCAACACAGTTATCAACATGTAATCTAATATAAAATATTAGTCAACGTTACCTTGTGGCGTCGGTCATCCATCAAACACTAAATACACACACACACACACAAGTGAACAAGTGATTTTTACGCAAGGACCCACACCCCCCATATTGAATTACCAACAGCAGGGCAGACGAAATCAGCAGAATAAATAGTTGATAGTGTTTGTTATAAATTTTTCCTTTACTATAAAGTCGTACACACACTTTGTACGTCTTTAACTTTGATGCCGGGGATAAGGAGTGTGTGTCATATGAATGCGAATGTGTTATATGCGTGTATTTGAGTGTGTATGTGTAGACTTGTTCTTGTTGGGAAAGAAAGCAGAGTGCTATACATACTGTGTTCTATAATTTTTGTGTGGGTAATTAAATTGTGGTGACGACGAGGACATGGGAGGCGTCAAAATGAAGAATCATCATCAATTATTATTGTTATTGTGGTGGGTGGTGTTGATGATGAGTTCAACCCTGTCATCCACGAGGAGTCAACCGGTACTCACGAATAATGTAGACTGGGAAAAGGATTGTACGAAACCATGTGAGTGTCGTTGGTCTAAAGGTCTAAAAGTTGGAGAGTGTCGTCCAAACGTGACCAAAATCCCTGAGACTCTGAGTTCAAAAATACAAAGTTTGGATTTGAGTTCCAATCATATTGTTGCGATAGAAGGGGATGATTTTTTCAAAGTCAAATTGTTTGATTTGCAACAGATTGATCTCCGTAAAAATTCAGTTCGTCATATTAGACTCTTGGCTTTCAATGGATTAAAAATTCTGACTGTGATTGACTTGTCAGGTATGTAAATTATTGTGTAAGATTAATTTATTTGGAATAATTCTGACAAGAAAAATATTATATATAATTTTTAAATATTTCAGAAAATGACTTGGAAAATATTGACCCAATGGTTTTTGAACCTCTTCCAAATTTGAAAGATTTAAGAATGAAAGGAAATCCACTTCAACGTTTCACTTCCCCTGAATTCCCAACTTTACCAAATTTGGAAAATATTGACCTCAGTTCCTGTCGTCTGACTACACTCCCTCCAACTTTATTTAACAATCTGAAAAAATTGAGTAGACTGGAGTTGAGTGGGAATTTATTTCAACAACTGTCTGCGGATGTTTTTAGACCAGTAGCTAAACTAAATTCCCTCAATTTGGCTCAAAATCCATTTTTGTGTGACTGTCATCTGAGAGCTTTACATACATTCGTGACACACCGTCAATTTTCTCCTAGGACGACATGTGACGTCCAGCTGTCCAGTGACCCGACAAGAGGGAAACAATTTTCAGAATTGACAACCAATAATTTTTTCTGTCCCCCTGAAATCACTCTGTATCGAACTCATGGTCCTCAACTCAGTCCAGAAGACAGTAATGAAAGGAATGTGGCTACGGGGGATGACTTGACTTTTGGTTAGAAAAATCACTTTTCCCAAAAATCATTTCGGTTCAAAAATAATCTTGTTCTATATGTAAAATATGAATATTTTCTCTCCCAGACTGCCAGGTAGAAGGAGATCCAATGCCGGAATTACTGTGGCTTCGGAATGACAAACTTTTATTTAATACTTCAACTGATTTCCGTAATGACAAGTACACCCTGTCCACTCTTGACACATCCAAGTTCAAATTGTCCAATTTGACAATCAAAAATTTGGATAAAGAAGATTCTGGGATTTACTTCTGTTTCGCCTCCACAAATATTGATCTGACTGTCAAAAAAGGGACGGAACTCAATGTTGACCCTTCAGTGTTGGTCGGAGGGGTGGGAGGAAGAAACAAGTCTAGAACATGGGTTTGGATTTTACTGGGAATCCTTGGATTCCTCATCCTCGTTGCTTTCATCGTCCTCCTCGTCTTTTGTGTCATTCGTCATAGGAGAAGAGTAAGGAAGGCTAAACGAGTGGCAGACATTAATAGTGGAGATGGAGTCGAGAAGAAACTTTACGAGAATAGAACAATTAAAAGGGAAATATCCAGTACAGCTCCACTCCTTGAAAAATCAGCTAATAATCAAGTCCTCGACTCGAATAATCTCAAATTGTCCAAAGAAGAGGAAGCTATGAGAAGAGACTATGTAGACTCACGGAATCAACCCCTTCAACCTTTGACCCCACTAGCAGTGACTCCAATACTGGGTGGTCATTATCCACATCCTTCTGTACCTTCAACGCCAACATTTATCCATACTCATCAATTTGGACCAGGTCAAGGTCAACTGTATCCTCCAGGAAGAGGTTGGGCAACCTATGACCCTCGTCGGAATCAGAATGATCCAGTAGCCCTCAATTTTAGACAACCAATTCCTTATGGAAGACTTTACTCACCCTTTTCAGGGAGTGTGGCTTCCTTCACGTCCGAACCTCCGAGACAAGGACAATTTTTTGGTGATGGACGAAAGGTAAATTTTTTTTTTGAAAAAAAAATTCTGCTGAAAACCTAAAAATTCCTTTCAAAAACTACATGAAACCAATCATTTTTAATGCAGGGTATGCCAGGTTACGTGACCCTTCCAAGACGACACCGTAATCCAAGTTGGAGTGGGACTGGACAAGGAGGAGGTCAACCCAGAACTCCAGTTCCCCCAAGTCCCACTGGCTCTCTACCCCTTGTACCCAATTTACGAACGAGATATTATGGTCACATGGGTCCACGGTATGACACAGTGGGACCAAGAACAACAGCTGATGGCGGGTCAAACGTATCTCTGAATAAACTGGGTGTGGGAGGAGGAGGATCGGGTGCTCGGTCACTCCAGAGAAATCCAGGTTACATAACACCATCCACACCCGTCAGTGCTAAAAATCCACTAAATAGATCCCTCACGGGTCCACCCACGACTCCATCATCATCCGGGAGAATCCCAAAAACTCACAACACGTTGGGTCATCATCATCTAAATCCACTACCAAGTATCAATCATTTTAATTTTGATCCAATTGAAGAGAATGATGGGCCAGTCACTCCAACAACATCAAAAATTGTCCCAGATTGGCCTTTCCCTACAAATCCGAGTCAACTTAGTAATTACAGTACAGTTATTGACTCACAACCTGACAATTTATCAAGAGAGGCTTCACCTCTTCCTCCTCATCCTCCACCTCCATTAGAAGAAGGACAATCAAAAGAACCACCGTTACCTCCAGCAAAACCCAAGAGAAAGTCTGAAAATTTGGAGGAAGAATTGGACGAGTCAGGAACGGCAACTATTTTTACAAATCCAAGTTTACATGGGACTGAAGTGTAGTAGTGCTTAAATTTGACCTCTTTTTTGGGGGAAGGGGAAAGACAAAGTCCTTCACCTTTTGACCTTCGCAAATTCTGTCATCCATTCGCCATACTATTGTATAGTAGAGAGAGTGTGAGTGTGTTTGTTCCTCAAGTACCAAGAATATTGTATTGCATGATACATTCAATAGTGACTGATTTCTTATGTTCTTTCTTTCCTCAACTGTGTCCGTTCTTGTATTTAACTTTAATTGTAGTTTTGTTCAATGTGTGTCCAACAACAACAATTAGTATACATCAGAGTGATCAATTAGACAATAGTTTAAATATTGAATCATGTACATACACACACATAGGACACACACACGGATATGTATGTAGTTGAACAGCTACAAAAAGTGTATAAATATTTATAGAATAATTAAATATTCCGCTATTGTTGGAGATGATCATGCATTGCATTCAGCAAAAAAGCATGGGCACGAAATTAAAAAGACTGGGACTGAATTTAGTCAAGATGCAAGGAAAAAATAATTTTGTACACGTTGCAGGTGAGTGTGTAATCATTGTGTGTCTGAGAGAGAGAGATGGAAAGGTAAAAGAAGAGTATAGTCACTTACTGTAAATTATATAATATAACGTTTCTAGTTCAGTGCTTAATTCTCTTGGAATATCATTGTGTGGATAGGAAGAAAATGTCAGGGTTTTTACATATCTAGTTTATATAGTCAGCATAATACTACTATATATGTATGTCACGTGTAGTGTATGTACCTATTTATTTATTTATTGTGTTAAAATAACCAGACAATTTCCTATTGAATCTACGAAGAGAGTGTTTTTGTCTGTCTGTCTACCACCCATAAATGTCAATGTGACATATTTCACCAACAAAGTATTTAGCCTTTAATCCAATTATGACAATGTTAGAATTTATTATTTAAATGTTGTACGCAATCATTATTCACAATCGTCTTGAGTCAGGACTGAAGTCGAAAAGGAAAAGAGGGCTGCTAAATTTACTACATAAGGAATGGAAGAGACACGAGGCTAAAGGAAAAAAAAGTCTTTCCATTTCCTTTCCACATTCCCATCTTTAAAGAATATGTATACTTACTATGGACTATACAGGACACATAGGACAATTTTCTTTACATAAGTGCAATATAATGCATTGTCCAACATGAGTTAATATGTTATTTACATGCCCAAATAGGATGATAACATTGTTGTAAAAAATTATAAATATACAATTTATATTTACAGAGAAAGAGAAGAGGGACAAAAGTAAAAATGTGTAATGGTAGATTGACTTTTATGAGTAATAAAAATCATAATATCGTTGACATGCAAGACAATAAAAAGAACGGAGAGGAAAAAAATGTGCGTGTACAAGTGGAATATTGCATCTCTAATCTTTTGCTATGCCGAGACTATTCATGATGTGTGTTTGAGTTGCATTACTAAATTGCAAGGTCTTCCCTGGTGGATGTGAGTGTATATGGTGTTTAGTCATATTTAGTGTCTGCTTGAGGATAATCACGACATATGAGGAAAAATTCATACGGCGTGACTTAAATAGCTGAATTAAATGGAGTTGAGACGCTTAATAAGTAATAATAATAATAATATGGCTTGTGGGTTCTCTCCCTTTTCGTGGGTTCCTCACCATTTTTTTTTTACTTTTGCATTTTTACAATAAACTCTGCTCAGTCATAGCCTCTGCAGTAGGAGCCACGTGCGGAACATGTAGACTGTGTATTGAAAAATATGTATTCCACAATTCATCACCATCGCCATAATTCAAACTGGTCCTCATAATTAACTGTCGTATACAGGTACGCACCTTGTACACACACGTACTCCCTGTTCCTACACACACACACACACATCAAAATTGAGAGGAGCCTTAAGGCTTAAGGGTGGATCAAATAAAGTTTCGGATGAACAAAATGGTATTTTACACATTAAAGATTACAGATTAAGAGAAGAGATATGAAATGTATTCATGCATACGTAAACTTTTAAGTGTGTTCAAATTTGTCTAAAATTTGGTGTACAAGTTGTGACGTAACGTCGTTGTGTGTGGGGCAAAAAAACAAGAAATATTTTTTTAGCTACAATAAAAATTATTTATAGGAAGTAAGTTTGACTGTTATTGTTTGTTCTCACTCTCTCATTTGTGAAATCATAACAGTGTTTTGAATCAAAACTATTGATTATGTGGACTGATTAAGTCAAGTTGTTTAAAAAAACATTTTTCAGATCCTGTACACAGTGGACACCTTTATTTTGTCCTGAAAATTTTCAAGAATGAACCGATAGTTCAAATTAATTAAATTATTAAATAATTCAACTTGAAATTTTTGTTTATTTTTTACTCAGTAATTGTCAACTGTGGCCATGAAGTGTATAATGCACTGCTGAGTAACCAGTAATATGGTTTACGCAATTCTGTAATACGATAAATCAATCTTTTGCATTGTCATTCAGCTTATCCCTTCTTTGGATGAGAAGAATGCCGAATCTCGTACTAAATACTCTTATTTAAATATCCAATTCAGTATTTTTGCATGAGTAAAAGCAGTTGATGGACAGATTCCCTCTCTCTCTGTCATTTCTTAATCAATGTAACACACGACATGAATAAGTAAATGATGGTTTAAGATGATGATGACTGATCTCATTGAGACAGGTATTTACAAATATTTTCGCCGTTAGTTGACATGATTAAACAAAAAATTTCATCTGATGCAAAAAATACACACAAACACAAACGAATTCTTTTCCCATTACATTCCCTTTTATTTTAACTTTGACATTATTTCCCTACATCTAGTATGTAGTAGTTTTACAATAAATTTTTCTCTATACTCTCTTCCTTATATACACATTCCTCCACATATAATAATATAATGTAATAATCTGTAACGACGACACACGACATGAAATATAACATGTATATATGTTTTTTTTGTATTGACATCAATCACATCACATTCTACACAATTACGACTAAAAGTTGAGTAGTAAGTGCATTATTATACATAGTACTACATTACATAATGATCACTGACTCAATAACATCAACAAGTTGATTGACATCAGTAGTCTAAATAAGTCAAAAGGATCATCAAAATAAAAAGTAAGTTCTTTAAAGCTTGTAATTGAGTTCAAAACGTTAATTAGACAATTCCGTGATGAAGAAATAACATGGATCGGAACTATTCAAGACAGTCAGACAGTTGTATGTGAATAATTTGGATTAAGATTTGATAAATACAAAAACACATATCATTATGTAATGAGTGAGAGAGAAGGGAAATATCAACAATGAAAGAAGAGAGATTAAAATACGACACCATCAATAGTTTATGTAGAATGACATAAATACACTGAAGTGAAGTGAGTGAATTTCTTCTCACCCAGAAAATATACACAGTATTTTTTAATGGAATGTGAGCTTCAGTATAAATTATAATCCGTAAAATACGTTTCATAGTAAAGTAGACGCAATAAAAAATTTTTAAGGAAAA
>WJFB01000391.1:0-66566 GCA_009870185.1 Pygmarrhopalites habei | reverse complement strand
TAGGACCAACTGAGGAACTTGACCATAATTTATATAACTATCTTCTTCCTACAGAATTGTAATTGTAAGTGAAAGTTTACAATTAGAAAGTTCAAATAGAAGGAAAAATTACACACATTTGTAATGTAGACAAAATTTTGTTTCACGTACGATTGAAATGTCAGTATTGCAACCGCCGGTAAAGAGCTGATTAAAACTTCCACACGTTTATTACCTCTCCCTATTAAATAAATGTCCCAGGAAACCCTATTAAATATCCAGTCAGGATAATATTCAGGCACAAAGGTCATCCATGCATATGTGGACAACATGAAGGTCCTCACATTTATTTAGTACAGGGAGCGAGATCTGACCTCAATTGTCCTGAGGTCATGACATTTGAATATATATATATATGTCAACAGTACTGGTCACTGATTTCAGTGACATAATTTCTTGACAGTACTGTCAGTTAGTACTAATTATGTATTTATGTATATTTAGCAGGAAATATTTCCTGGAAGAATCTTTCCAGCAATCTTTCCCAATCTTTCCCCCAAATAAGGAAGAGGGTCATTTACCATTTTTATTTTTCCGGATTGAATGAGAGAAAGACGAAAAAAATGAAATGCTCCACAGGTGTGTTAATACATTGAGTAGATTTTAATATTCTCTAAAAGATCCGTTGATGACAAAGAAAAGAATGAGTCCACAATATTAGAATCTAAGTATATAATAACGAAGTATTATTATTATTATATCAATATTATCATATAATATAATTTTGTATTAAGTAATTTTTATTATTATTTATTATTTTAGTAATAATATATTGTACAATGATGCCATATGGTAGTCGCTAAAAGTGAGTCGTCATCCATATTATCTTCTTCTTTTTAACCTTACGATATAATATATATATATATATATGTATTTATTTATTATATTCAACACTAACCTTAAGTACGTGTTACGCATTTTTTCAAACCTTAAAAGTCGTACTATGATTATTACGTTATTTATTTATTATTTTATTTATTCATATAATAATTATTATTTATTAGTCTCTCTGTACATTTGATTTTTTTTCATCATCGGTAACAACACTCACTCTTTCTTTCCCTAAAATTCATTCTCATTCTCTAAAAATCCACTTTTCTAAATATGACATGGAATATTTTCTCTTAAATAATATTTTTTATTTTTATATAATATAGTTTCACACTCACACACACTCTCTTGCGATTTCGCCTTGTCTTTCAAGTTTCACCTTTTCCTTTTTTAACAAAACATCCTTCCACTCCAAAAATTTACTTGAAACCAGAAACCAGATTCCCCACATCTCAGCATTATACAGGTAAGTGTAGGTAGGTATTAATTAGGTAAGTACTCTTTTTTGTGTACAAATTAAGATTTTTGAATTCCTCCGACTAGTAGGGATTTGAGAGAGGAAGGAGGAGAAAGAGATTGGAATAACAATTAAATAATTCAGCACTATCTCCTTTCCTATGGATCGCGATCGAAAGGTGCTAACTTTTTCGTAATGATATGTATTACAGTGTTGCTCATAAATGGCATCTCAGATCACAAAAGGGGAACAACAACAACAAGGAAAAGCAAATTTTTTTTGATAGTTTCTTTTATTGAGGTGAGGACTATCCAGAGGAAGGAGGAAGGTGTAGTTTAATTAATTATTGCAGTTATACATTTTATTCCATCATACTTATTTTTTTAGAAAAAATAGGGACTTGATGACACATGACAATAATTTTTACGATTGAGCTGACAAAAGGGTCCCGGAAGAATTCCATCCAGGAATCTCAAGTTTCCCAATGACATGTAACTTTTCTGAAGGATCTGGTTTCTGGTTTTTCTTTCCTTACATATTAATATAATTGTAATTTAAGTAAATAGTTTTAATGAAAATCCTCCCCAATCCAAAAAGGAGGAGGAGGAGTAGACAGAGGAGAGCAAGTTTTGCCAAAAAGAAAAAGTTAAGATTTTTGAAATCTTTTGTTTTGTATTCTATGTGTTATGTAATATATTATAGAAACTGCTGTATTTTACTGTAAGTATATAATAGATGTGTGTGTACGTCATTTTATGATTGATTAATTATTGTGGAGTCACAATATTTTGTTTTTTGTGACAACTGTCTCTCCTCCTCTTCTTCTCTTTTTTTCCTTCAGTTGTAAAGCTACATAATAATGAGGAGACACTATATGAGAGTGAAATTAACGATGATGACAATAATTTTTTGAATAACTAATAATAGAGTAGAATTTGTTGTTTGCGCTAATAATAACTAATTAACATTGTAATTAAGTAGGTTTTCCTTCCGTTTTTTTGTCTGAGGTAAGAAAAGGACGTAGATTTGATGTACTTTATGTTTGTAATATTCTTTTTTTTAGCATAAAAATAGGTTTTGTGTTTTTTACTATATAATATGTGTTAATAAGCTACATTCAATAAATTTTATTTTTTTATTCTTATGCAATAAATTCCTTTGTCAATTTTACCTTAGATTTCAAAGAGAAAGCAACGTATAAGTTAGCAGTGTAATTTTTTTTAACAAAAAATTTAGTGTCTGAGACTTTGTGGGGTTAAATAGTAACAACTGTGAGCTTTACATTTTGTGAATGAACAAAATTTACCTTCCAAATCAATTATTTATAATTTCTAAGAATTATTATTAATGCACTACTTAATTGGTAAACAAAATTGAAAGAAACAATTGGTTGCTTTGTGTAGAGGGGATAAATGAGATAGGCATACAAATTTCGTCTTGAATTGTAGAGATAATTTATATTTTTAATTATATCAGGCTAAAATTATTCTCTTTTTGATTTGCAGTTATGTATAGCATTCTGTTTTTATTCACTTATTAATTTGATCTACAATATATAGTAGTATTAATTTATTATTATTGTGAGACTCAGGCGACAGACAGGTAGGCGACATAAAAGGAATGAGGAAGAAAGATGAGGATTTAAATGAAAAAGGAAATTAATTGTTCTGTCTGTTTTCTTTGTTTTGGAATGTTACAATTTTGTGATTGGAAATGGTCGTGTACCATTTTTTGTTGTATTCTTTGTAGTAAAACAGGTGAGCTGCGTGCTAACTTTGTTACAAAAATTTGTGGTCAAGATACTAAATTTATCGAACACTACTACTAATAATATTTAAATTTATAACAATAATCACGACTCGTTTTTCAACATAATTAAGTACTTATTAATGTAGTCGTCCATATTTCATCCCTTTTTCTTTTCTTTTCTCCCATGGTACTTGTGTAAGTAGTAGTAGTATTAACGGTTTCGTTCTCAAGTACCTATCTTTGGTTTGGATTTCACATTTAATTCATACATCATTGTACAAGGCTAAATAAATTACTTTTGTCCATACATAATGTACATATCATAATAATAATAAAATTGTTTGTTTGTTTGTATGGGAGGGAGGGGGTTCTATTGTTGAAACGGTGATTCGATTGGAATATGTTATTCATGTCATGTCGTATATGATATAATAAATTCAATGAATTAATACTTGAATAATAATAATATTTTACGCATAATTTATAAATTCAATCTCAAAATCCCTATCCCATCATTTCAAACTACTATATCTACAAATATTTTTCTGACCCTTCCCGGCCCCTTTACTTTCCCTTTTGTTTTTGTACATAGAACCCCTTTTTTCGCTATCATACTATAAAATATTTTGTATGTATTGTGCACTTTTGTCCTTGCCCTTTATATGTCCTAGATATATATATTTATTTATATAAGTATTATTTATTTATTATTTATACGCAAAATATTCACTTATCATTATACAGGGCAATACATAACTATTGCTCGAGTGCATTTTTTTCAAATTAAAATTTAATGTTTTTAAAAAAATCACTAAATATCAAAGATCCAACAACTTCACCACTATTACAAATATAACAATGTGTGTGTGTTTAACCGTTATTAAGTTACACTTTGCCCTTCTCCGCTAACTTTTTTGTTTATGTAGTTTAATTTTTTAAAATAAAAACAAATTCAATATAGCATGAATAGAGCAGTAAATGACTTGTTCTCAATAACTAAATGTAGTTGGTCAATTAAATTGACTTTGTTTAGGGGACCGGTACATTGACGACGATTTATGTTCTATCAGAAACAAATGATCAACTGGACAATTGTACTGATGATGACTAACGCAGCGTTAGTAACGCTAATTACGTAAATAAATAACACAGACATTTTATAAATATGGAATGAAATAAAAATTGATATTGTAGTAGTCTTTTGACTGTATAGGTAAATAACTGGAATTAAGTACATTCAAAATCACAGGGAAATATTTAACTAACAACAAAAATAATATCAAGTAGAATTAATATCAAGTTTAACTTAAACACAATCAACATTTAAATCCTGTTAGTGAAAGTACAGGGAAAGGCTTTCTAAAAGAAAGCTATCAAATTCTTTGTATTCAAACGAATAGCTTTGGACATGTGTTTACTGCTTGAGCCTTTTACAATTTTTTTGACTAGTTCTGACTTGACAATTTTTTTTAAAAAAAGAAATGCTAATTGGTTTGCAATGTATGTTCTTGACTAGAACACCAGATAAGATACTTTGATTATTTTTCAAATAACAAATTTGAAAATTACAAAAAGGAATGCAATGCACTAGTTTTTGTTGACCAGGTCAGTTAATACATTGTATAACACAATTGGAACGTACATGACTTGGAATTATCCAGTTTCAACTGTAAAGTCTTTAATTTTGGTTAAAAAAATGAAAATTTTCATCTCTGACTATGTGAACTTGTTTGACCTTGTGCCAAACTGACAACTTTGACTGGAATTAAGTAGATCATTAGACTAGTTGACTGACGATGAGTAGTTAGTGTTTCTTTGGTTGAATTCAAAGTGACTTTGTAAATACACATTGTATGTAACAAGTTTTAAAAATGGGGATTTAATCTTCCAGGTTATGAAGACGACTAGAATTTCTCATTTTCTTTTTTGTTCAAAACTTAAGGATGATCGACGTGTGTGTGACGACGACGATTTTGACTTTTTGTGACGATCGTGAGACGAGTGGAAAAGTGCCAGGAGCAACAAAGTAGAACAACGCACTCAATTAAGAGTTACTGACTAAAAATGTTGACAAGAATAATAATATTTCTCTTGCAGATTTATTTTCGGGGTGTGTGCCCAAGACGATGAAAATGTATGGCCGTAAATGGAGAGAGAGAGGTGAGTTTTCTTTCTTTTGTTTTGTAAGTGGTGATGGTTTTGTGGTGAAGGTGTTGAAGACGATCAGGTCATAAATAACAACAGTATATTTATATAATGTATGTATTATATAAAAAAGGTGATTTCAGGGTACTATATGGGCAAATATTTAATTTGACGAGGTGAAGGCTACTTGACGTGACTGTTGAGAAACAAGGTGATCCGTTGAGGCCCCATCTGTTAATTTTGACCAACAAAAGTTCTTTAGTAAAATAATTTAATGTGTTATTATTATGATGACCAGAGATTTTTGTGTGAATGGACAAACCTGTTGTCACAAGGCGTCTGACGAGTGTAGGTGGGGTGATGCAGAGTCATTCTGTTGCCCACCAAGGCCTGTATGGTGGGTCACAACTTGGGTCAAATGAACTGTCTGCTAAACACACACAAAATCAGTCGTAATTAAATTGTGAATATTAAAATGCTTGTATAGACAGTATAGAAAAATATTTTGGATAGTACAAAAGTAAAAGATGGATGTACCTAATTATGTACGGTTAAACTCACTTGACTTAATTGTTGTTGTTGTTGGGTTGAGGTGGTGGAACTCACAGTTTGATTTGAATTACTCCCCGATGACGAATTTCCATTTGATCCTGATTGTGTGCTGGCTTTATTAGCATCATTTTCCTCCTTCCATTTGTCCATGGATCGTCGTCTGGCATTCATGAAGAAATTCCCGACTGTACAGTGAAATGAAATATACAAATCAATATCAAATCAAATTGTAGTTAACAAGCGTAATATACCCCTTAATTTGTGTCATCAATTCATTGAAGATAAATTGTACTGTAATAAATAAAACATACCAGTAGTTGGTTCGAGACCCAGTTGACGTGCGATTGTCACTTGCATCTCTTTTGACGGTCGCTTTGTTTCCTAATTAGGAGACACAATTCAACTCATTATTAATAATTAGTCTCTCTCTCTCCCTTTTCATAATGCTGACTCCAATTATTGTCTGTTGGGTCATAGCGTGTACAATTAAAATGTGCTTACCTTAAAAATAGCTTGGAGAGTCCGTCTCTGAAGATCGGTGAAGACTAGACGAGGTTTCTTTGGTGCTGGAGGGTGTTCAGCGGGAGTTTGTTGATCCTCCTTCCGCTTACAAGCTATTCATACAAATACAAAAGATATTTATTAGAGATAATATTCAATCATCAAAATCAAACCATCAAAAATCATTCATCTCTTTGTAAATACGGAGGGTTGGATGGAGAGAAGAGGGAGTGACTACACAGTCGACATGTCGAGATCACTCGGAGCATAAATGACTGGACTAATTGGGACGAGAGAATTATGGGGTCATAAATCTTTGGAGAATAGAACAACAACAAGAAAAACTATTCTTGGTTTCTCCATCACACACACACACACACACAAACACAGTTAAGATGTTATTGGAAGTAGCAGGGATGTGTATAAAGGCCCTATATACGAGTAGACGGTGTAGAAGATGAGGAGGAGGAAGAAATCGGTTGTCCATACTTGTACTTAACTCTGAGAGTTGGTTGTCAGTGGACTATAAGTTACGAGGCAGGGTCGGAGGACAGGAAGAGTGATGAGTGGACAAGACGCTAGTTAAAAGTGTCACTGGGGCCTTTAGCCCCACCGAAAATGGGATAAAGGTGGGCGGGAGTGGTCACTCTGTCTCCATCATGTCTCCTCTTCACCCTAACAAATGTCCTTTTCTCCTCCCGACCCAACAACACCACCAGAGGCGGAGGAAGAAGCATAAAATAACATTTGAGCTTTCACAACGCGACCCCCACCTTCTTCTTCTCCTCTTTGTTCATTCAACCAAAAAAATAAGATACTCTTCGTCCAATTCTCACACTCCTCCTCCTCTCCAGAACAATGGACATTTAAAAGATGTCCAGTTTTTAAACTGTCAAGACCATAATTTTTTTTAAAAAATCCAATAAAGAGTTGTTTCATATTTTTTTAAAGAGAATAAATCTCGGTAATAGTAATCTTTCAAAAATCCATCTAGCCAAAACCAACAAATAACACCCACACACACACACTTTATATCTTCGTGAAATGTCTGGAATTTGAAGAGATGGAAAAGTGCGTATTTTGTGATAGATGAAGATTGAGATATTGAGAGGACGAGACATTGTGAGTGTTTAATGGGGGGCTGGGATGTGTGTGTGTGTGTGGGTCTGGTGGATCCAGATCTAGGGAGGAGAGGGTGGTACGTAAGTTATGGATATCCATATCAATATCAATAAAAAAAGAAAGTCAGACTAGATAAAGGAATAAATTTGACGTGCCAGAGGCAGAGACTCCCAGAGAAGGAGTAGTGGAGGAGTTGGTGGTATAAAGTACAAATGCTAAAATGTTCAAGTTGGATGGTGAAGGAATGGAGCATGTGAAAGTGACTTGGAATGGCAATGAGCATTGAGAATCACTCTTTTTTTTGCTCGAGAAAGGAAAGACGAAGAAGGGAATCTATCAAGTATCAACCAGGATGTGCTGCTGATGCTGTGTGCCCTGCAATTTTTTTTCTCTCTCTCTTACTCTGTGTGTGTGTGACTATGAGGATCAGTACACTACAAAGAGATTAATATTGAATTTGATGGCGGGAGGCCGTGTGAAAGTCATGGCTGGAAAATGCTCATCCTGAAGATCCCTAATGCACTTTTCCCTTTCCCTCCCCCACTTTCACTCTCCCTTCCTCTCATCTCATCTTGACTCGTGGCAGTCACTGGCTAGAGTCCCGTAGTCAGACTCTCTCTCTCTCTCTGAGTCTGAGGAGCCAGCCAGAGAGAAAGAAATCTGTGAATGGGCCAGTACAGACACAGCTCATATGTCATGTCATCTTGTAAATATCTTTCCCCTCTTGTCTACTCAGTACTTTACTCTTTTTTCTGTACTCTCACTTGACCTTTGCACTGTGCCGGACACACACCCGCCCAACTAGTCAAAAAATATGTTTCAACTTTCCATAGATGTAGATTTAGAGTGAGATACAAAAAGTGTATGGACTAAATTCTTGTATGATACTCTGTCAAAAATTTCCATTCGGACATAAATTAATATATTACAGTCCCACACACACACACTCTCTTCCAGCCTGATTTTTCCCTGCCAGACAGATGGATAAGGAGGAGTAAAGCCAAAAGAAGGTATAACTCACTTTTTTGACATTAAAAAACCCCTGAATCGATACCCAACTCATCATAAGGGGTTCCAAAATTCAGAAGAAAAGCACAAACTCTCAATTTAAATTTGTGTTAAATAAATGTCCAGTTTTTTCCACCCATTTTTTTGGGTGGATGGGTGACCGGAAACTAGGAAGAATGACACGTTCAGGTGTTCCGTCCTCATTGATTTGGACATCATTTGGGAGCCTTTAAACAATTTGCAATTTTCCCTGCTTCACACTTTTCTTCTCACTCCCTCTTCCTCCCTTCCTGATTTATTAGTTTAGTTTTATTCAGAATATTCCCATGGGGGAGCGGTGGAACGTGGAGGGGGTGTGTAGAGTTTTTCAGAAAAGTCCAAGGCGAAAAAGAGAAAGCGGAGCTGAGGAGGAGTAGGAGAAAGCGTGTGTCCGTGGGAAAAATTGGGGAATGGACCCCAAGTCACGATTTTTTCACTCTGTCGTTATTTATGAAGCTTATTTACGGTGAGAGAAGAGGGGAACGAAGGAAAAACATGAAGTTGAGTGAAGGCAAGTGGAAACAATGCAAAGTGGACACATATAGCCAGACTTTACCATGTTTAAGTGGCGCCCGATTATCCTCCTGGATTCTGGAGAGTCCAAAGAGAGAAAGAAAGGAGAAAGTGGAGGAGGAGGAGGAGGTGAGCGGGCAGGAGGAAATCAGGCATGCTGAAGAAAAAGCACATGGACGGATGCTGAGTGTGACTTCTGAAACATGCTATCCCGCACACACACCATCCACACACACATGTCCCATGGAAATTGGGATGGATCGTAAATCTATGGATTATCGACCCACTTCAAGTCAACACTTGTCACCAGAAACTGGCAGCAACAAAAGAGCAGCCAGACAGACACACAAAGACACACACACCGGAAGAGCAACAAACGTATGTTTCTTCACGTTTCAACACGTTGTTTCTTCTCCCAGGCCATCCCATTCGATAAACCTGGTCAAAAGCCAGTCAAAAATATTTGAAAAAACTTTTTTTTATACCGTTCAATCCTTCACGGGGAAAATCCAGCATGTAAAATTTAAAAGAAGCAAAAATGTAATTTGAAGAAGGACGGGGAAAAATAAGTACCTGAATTTAATTCCACATGGAAAAAAGGGGCAGAGGGGAAAAAATGAACTAGACACTTGAGTCAACGAAATGACAACAAAGGACCACCATGACAAGACAAAAAAAGGATGACAGAACCTTGTTATTATTTTATTTTCACTCTGTCACTCTCAACAACGACGAGGACGATGACGAAGAAGAGGGTGATGAGGGGGAGAGGAGACGAGGAAAAATGGAAACTGGAAATGATGGTTTAAAACTGTTTATTAGAGTGTGTCAACTTTGTGGGGTTGTTGAAGAGAGACTCCCTCTCTCCATGTGTGTCTATCCACACATTTTGTTATATGACATGACCATAGTAGTGGACACACACAGATGTACACGTTTTGAAGCACTGTGTGTCTATACGTGTGTGTGTGTGTGTGTGTGTCTGGACTGGACTGTGGAAACTCAACTGTTGGTGTGTCTGGTGTTTGTCCAAGAGGAACCTGGAGAATGTTCAATTCCTTATCTACACATCCTCAGAGTCCTCGGAGTTTGAGGGATAAGACAACATTCCAGGAAATATTCTCTCTCAACTTTTTCTTCCTATGGTCACACAACACACACACACTTGTCCTTTTCTTTGCACTGCACTTGGAATTCTCCTCCAGGAAAAGATAGAAATAGAAATAGAAAAAAGAAAGCAAAAGGGGACAAGAAAAGAGTGAGTGAGAGTGTCCTCCATCCTATTCTGTATTCTACATTGTGTAGAAATAATGTGGAAAATTACCATGTCAATATTTACACTTTGACCCCCCTTCTCTCTCTCTCTCTTTTCTTCCCTTTAGCATTTCTCCGCTCTCATGCAAATATCCATCAGAATCTTGCTTTTCTTCCTTGGGAATATTTTCCCTCCACACACACACCCCCCCTCCCCACTCTCCCGTGAAGATGGAAGGGAAGATAACAATTGAACAGAGTCAAGTCAAGGGGAATGTGGAAATTTTGAGTTTTGTACTAGAAAAGGGGAAAAATGAGAGAGAGAGAGAGTGGAGGATTTTCAAAAATGGTAATATGAAGTGACGCAATGGAGAGAGAGAGAGAACAATGACAATGAAAATGAGAAGACGACGAAAGGAAGGAATTCTAAGAAATTTTCTCCAAGATCACATCAAGCCAAGGCCAAACACCCATGAAAATAAGCCCACAGTCTCTTCAACTTGTAAATATATAGGAAATCTGTATCTGTCTGTAGACTATACACGCTGTATACACATATACAGTTCAGAGTCCAATGTCATGGGAGGGATGAATACTGCTTTTCCTCTCCAGGGGCTTTCTCTCCCAACTGCACTGGAAAATTCAAAGTGGCTTGAGATTCGGATTAAAGGATACCACACACTCACTCTCTCACACACAGCCCCTATATACAGAATTGTAAATGGATATAGAAAAACTCTTTTCTCCTAATACGATAATTGTTCCCTTGCTAAGGGGCTGATGACTTGAACATAGTTGAATTGACAATTCAAGTGGAAACGGAGACACCCACCCTCATGTCTCGACAGTGACTCTTCCTCCTCCTCCTCCTCCTCCCTCTAATCTTGACATATTTCTTTCTCTACATCTTACCTCCTACATCCAGACATGTGGAGAAAGCAGTACAGTGTGTACACCACAATATAAAATACTGTGGTGGGGAAAAAACTACTGTCAATGTAGAAAATCGTAGTGTATCCATCTCTACTCCACACGTAAAGGGACAAAAAGCAACTTTGTATATAGAAAAAAATATTGTGGATGTGACTCAGAACTTTTTAGACATGTCAAGAAAATTGTGGAGCTAATAGAGACCAACTTTTTTCATCCCCTGTATCACATCGTGTGTAAGCGTGTGTGTGTGTGGGAAATGGGATACAAAAAGTATATTCCCTGTATGTAGCAAAGGATCTAATGAATAATGAATTTGATGCTATACGTACAAGATGTATATAATATTGAAAGTGTTACCATTACATTTATTTATTTCCCTATTTATTCTCTGCAGGTAAATCTACAAGTCTAATCCCTTTTCTCCTCCAATTCAGAACAATTCCTCCTCATCTTATTTCTCCTCCACTTGAGAAAGCTCGGCACAAAATACACACACACACACACACAAAGGAAGGGAAGAGAGTTTATGTGTACAATATTTTGTTTCTTTGTATTTAGTCATATAAATGCTGATTTTCTTCCGTCCCCTTCTTTCCCTCTTTGTCTCAACCAAATCCTTCACTTTACTCTGTCTCTACCAGTCAACCAGGCAGCTAGCGAGTACAAGTCCTTTCCTTTCCCTCTGGTTTCTCTTTCCCTATCCCATGAATTATGAATTATGCAAAAATCAAAAACTCAAAACTTGTCCACAGGAAATGAAATGAAACGAAACTTTTCGTCTCCTCCTCCCACACAAGACTCAACACTGATTGTGACTAAAAGAAGTGCACAGAGCAAAAGAGTAGGACTACTGGGACTAGCCATGATGAACTCTGACACACACACACAACTGGACGGTTCTATAATATGTATTTATACACATCTATATCTTTCTACATGACCCATTAAATTAATTTTTTTCCTAAAGAAATTCTTGCCATTTTATTGAAGACACCCTACACACTTTTACATGTATGTGCCCCACACACACACACAAAATGTGATACAAGGTTGTAAATCTTGCAAAAAAAGAAGCCTGAGAGAAACCTGCCTGTTCCAGTCTAGCGAGGCAGTCCGCTACTGTGTGTGTGTGGATGTGTGGAGAGAAGGAAAAGAAATTTAGTTTTCACAGTGTTCAGCTGTAAGGAGACGGACGAGGAAACGGGTAAAAGTTGGGAGTGTGAGAGTGTATGTGTGTTTGTAAATTTGTGGGATGGGAAAGCAAGGGGAAAGGATGGGGAAGAGAGAGAGAGAGGGAAAGGGAGAGAGATGGAGTAATCTAGTAGTGTGCAAGTAGCCTTGGCAGTTGGAAAAAGGCAGTGGCAGTGGTTGTCTTTTGTGTGTGGAGAAGCTTAAACAGCAATTGCTGTCATACCCAAGCCCCTGGCTTTGAATGCAATGATTAATGATGAGCAGGCCAGCCTAAAGAATCACACACACACTACCACCACCACCACACACTAGCCCCCCATTTATTCCATCCTTGTCTCTCTCTCCTCTCCGAGGAAAGTTGTTCCAAGTAGAGAGAGAAAGGCAGCGCAACACTGCAAATATTATTAGCAGTATGAATATGAAAATGAAAATGTGTGCCTCCTCCCCCGTTCCCCCATGGGTGGAAGAATCCGGAGAAACCCTTCCTCTCCATTCCCCACGAAACCGTCAACTCTTTTCCCTTTGTTCTTCTATCCTATCCATACATACTTCAACACTATAAACATTGTAACTCTATACACTCTGTCTCCTCCTTCACACACGCACACACAATACACGATTTTGTACACTCATTGTATGTAGCCGTGTACGAGAGAGAGAGTAGCAACTCCCTGTACACACACACAGCCTTTACAACTCAAAACACCAGCTCCACCACCAAATATAATGAGAGAATGTGGTGGGACGAAAGGAGGAGACGAGGAGAGAAGAAAACTAGGAAAATCAGAGCAGCAAAGAATATCCTGTCGACATTCCAGGAATTCCAGGGTGTAAAATCCAACATTTCTTTCCCCTCGTCTAGTCTTTCTCTTCTTTCTCCTTCCTCAAAAAAATTTTTCCAGTGGTTGTCAGCAAGAGAGAAAGAGAGCCAGAGAAAAAAGATTTTGAATTCATTCTTCCCATCTCTTTTTCCGTCTTGCCCATACCAAGAACGGGACTGGAAAAGACACACTCTTTCTCCAGTTTGGAGTCCAAGCTTGTGTGTGCCTGTGTGTGTGGATTTTGTTGGGCTGGTTGAGTTGGGAAAAATTGGAGAAAGTAGAAGAGAAGAAGGAGGGGGAGGAGGTAATGAGGAAGTAAGAATGGGACTATAGTTATCGTTGTTAAAGGTTCTTCATTCATCCTATTCTCCTTGTGACTTTCCAAGTATAGGAGTATAACAGGAGGATAGATGTGCAGGATAAAAGTTACAGAGATACTGAGGTATTTTCTATACATACTTCTATTCTTCTTTCTTCCTCTTCTGGGAATCTATAGAGAAGACAGAGGGGGGGGGGGGGAGATTGGCTGTTGGCAATAGGAATGAGAGAGTAAAGTGGCAGGACTTGCTTCCAGCACAATTCCACACGGAGAAAGAGAATCAGTGGAGGAGAATAAAGAGAGTATAAAGACACTTACAATCATCTCTCTCTCCCTCTCTTTCTCTCTGGGTCTCTAACCACTCAATCTTTCTCCTTCTCCAGTCAACCTCACAACAAATGACTGACTGGAGACTCCAACCTGGAGAAAACGGGGTCCACGTGACGCTGGGGTAAAAAAACACAAGAGGAAGTACTTGAGTAAAAAAAGAGAAAGAAACTACACACTGCTTGATTAGCCGTACGAGAAAGTAGGAGAAAGTAGACTCAAAAATTTGAATCCTATAGATAAGGACTCATCATTCTTAGTCAATTGTCGAATGTTTTCTTTCCCCTCTTTCTCGTTGTATGATGGGGAAAGGACGCGTTCAGCTTGTCCAACTGTCCACATCTACTTTCACATTTAAACAGAGGATTGTTCGGAGGATGGGGAAACAAGTAGTTTGTGTGTGTGTACTTGTTGGTTCCTTATGACACCGGGTGTACCCGACACACACATACACACACGAGTCGACTTGAAATGCTACGTATTAGATGATGAAAGAAGAAGAATCGAGGAAGGGAAGAGAAGAAGAGTGAAAGAGAGTGAAAGAGTGGGGGAGATGGAAGAATCAGGTGGGAATTTTCTCAGAGAATTTTCCCCCTCCATCCTCCTCCTGTTTTTTCTCTTCTCTCATTTCATGTCTCTCTCGTTTGTCTCAATGAAGAAGAAAAGGGAAAAGAAGATCAGAGAATTTTGTGAACTCAATTGCCCCCCAACAGAACACAGCTGAAGGATGTATAGAGAAATGTCCTCATGTGTCAGGGAAAGTGCTTTTGTCATTAATCAAAGGATGATGAGTCAGTTTAAAATTTGAGTTTGCAATTTTATTGTGTTTTTTTATTATATTTCATATTGTACTCGTAGTCGTGGAAGTGGATGAACTACGGCCTGTTCAAAATTGAATCCACAATCCTCCAGACACGTTATGAAGAGAGAGAGAAGAGAATGAGAAATAGATTAGGATGTGAGAGAGTGAGTGTGTGTGGCCTTGTTTGTGGTGATGTGTAATGCATTCTGGATGATGAGGAGAAAGAAGAGAAGGCGGAGGGGGAGGAGATGAGGAAAAATCAAGAGTCTCAAGACCATCTGACAGCCATCAGTTGTTTTCCTTGTGTCATCTCCGATTTGGGAGGATGAAAAAAATCCAAATGGGGGAGTGGAGAATATCACAAAATATTGAAAAAATGTAAATTCTCCCTCCCTCCTCCTCCCTCCTTCACTTAACTCATCCCACAAAATATCATTCAAATACAAAAGGAGCAAGACCAACAAGATCAGGAGAAGAAGAAGAGTCTTGTAAATCCTAATCATTTCTCCAATATCGAGAATCTTATTTTTCTGTCTTTTCCTTTTTATTTTATTTTTTCAAAAAAAAATATTGTGTAGAAAAATCCACAAGGCGATTTCTACACACACGCACACACACACTACACGACACAAAATAGAGAGAGAGTATGGAGGAGGGGTGAGGGGTAAAAGAGATTTGACTCTGTTTTTTGGGAACTGTGGACTTGAGTGAGAAATAAACTGACTTGTCTGAGGAGTCGCAGATTGTGTGTGCCCTTTTCCCTGTGTATATGGAATGAAGAGGGAATATAAATAAAAAAAAGTACTTTGCTTGTTGGCTTGATGGAAAACTGATGTCTCTCTTTTCCTCCTCAGTCAATATCCTCAGAACCTCAGACGACTCTCTTACCCGGCTATATTTCCCTTCTCTCTCTCTTATTAGAATTACAACCCGCTCTCTCTCTAACTTATTCATCCCCAATTCCTTCTTTCCCTCAATGCTTCAGCAGGAGGAAGAAAAAACGAAATTGAACGATACACAAGGACACACACAGGCAGAGGGGAATCTGAAGACTCATCTTGCTTTCTCTCTCTCCACACACACAGCAGTGCAGAGAAGACTTCAATTGTAGTTGGCTCTAGTGGTAGTTGATTAGTCCGTGGGAAATCAGATGGAATGAACAAAAATCCGTACACTAAAATATACATGGGATGATCCAAATCACAAAAGTCTGACCAGAAAAAAGGAGGAGGAAATCAGGTCCAGTACAATTGGTCTTGAAAGAAGGGAAAGAGAGGAGAAAAAAAAGTAAAGTCTTGTTTGTGGCCGAACAAATAATTATGAAAAGGTTTCATTAACTTCCAGCTTCTGGACATGGCCACACACGCACACACGAGGAGGGGGGATCCAATAAGCTCTGGCATTTGGAACTGAGATAAATAAAGGAGAAGAGAGGGTGAGGCACACTGCATATCAGAATATTCGGATATCCGAAAGCGGGTAAGAAGTAGAAGGGGGAAAGGAGGGAATGGATGAGGAGGGGCAGAGAGAAAGAGTTAAAAAGTATAGGTAAACATGGGAAAGAGGTCTCTTTTCTATTATGCAGAGTAGGGTATGAAATGAGGGCATTGGTTGAATTGTTTGTACCCCACCCCTCCCTCCTCTTGTCTTTTCTCTTTTTCTCTCCCTACTTGCCTGGCTCCTCTTGCAAGTCTCTCTCTCTCTCTCGTGTACATTCTCAGTGGAAGACCCCACCACTGCCTCGCTTCACTGCCTTGGAAAAAGTCGGAGTGGGAGCTGCGGGAGGAGAAGGAAAAGGTCACCTGGGAACTATGCATTGACTCTTTGTTTTTGGGCTATGATGCGGTGCAGACAGGGAAGAGTAAAAAGGAAAGGCAGGACTATAATAAAAATTGTGTATAAACTCATTGTGTGTCTATACATGTTGTACATACACACATCCACATGGGTGTGTGAGTGTGTGTGTGTGTATAAAAACCCGGGAGTTTCTGGGAGGTACAAAAGACACACAGAGAAAACTCGAGAGGTTGATTGCATTGCGTGCCTCTCCCCTCCTCACTGCTTATCTCATGTCTCTCTCTTTCACTCTGGCTATACACTGTGTGTGTTTTTTTGTCTGCTTTTTATCCAGGAAAAAAATGATGAGCGCTCACATCATTTCCTATAGCTTCTCTGTTCTGCTCTCTGCTCAAAACACTCACCCACCCCTCCCACAGACAAGGGAAAAGTGAAACCGGGAGTGTCCAGACACACAGACAGAAAATCCACACACACACATTATGTCCTAGAGCGGAGAAATGCCAATTGATGAATGCCAGGCACAGTGGATGCAATTCTGTGTATTTCAAAATGGGAGAGAAAGGAGGAGAGAGAGAGAGAGAGAGAGGAGGAAAATGCGGGTAAATATTTTGACGCTCATTTGTTTCAATGAAAAGGGAGGTTTTGGTTGAAATTACATGGGATTGGAGAAAAGGGAAAGGAGGGGGAGGGAGGAGGGTGGAGGAGGATAGCAAAATTTGTTTGTTGGATTTAGGGGGAATGGAGTAAACGATGTGTATAGGATGATAAGGACAAGGAGTAGAAAAGGACATTAGCATGTTCAAGAAGCCTCTCTCTCTCTCTGTAGAAATTGAAAGAGTAGACTAGAGAGAGTTTCCATTTTACTTTTACTTCTGCTTCCCCTTTGCGCTTCAATGCATTGACTGTGTGTGTACTCTTTGGTTTTTACTCTACACATGGAGATGTGGGAGGGAAGGTGCGTCTCTATTTATCTAAATCATCGTGTGGTTTAAAAAGTCCAAGACACACACATACACACACAAACGAACACACCGCCGAAAGTAGGGATTGTGGAAGAGGAGGGAAAAGGGGGTGACATTAAACAAGTTTTTGGTTGTGGGGATTTTAGATAGGAGCAAGTGTAGTAGAAACAAGTTGAAAGATATAGAAATCAAGTGTGTGTATGGTTGTGTGTGTGGGTGATACGCCGTACGTACCTTTCGTACTCGGTGTGTATGTGTGTGTGTGTGGGTACTTTACATGGCAACCAGCCAACATATTTAAAACATGGAGACTCTATTTCAACATTTACTCTCCATTTATCCTATTGCATCACACACACCATAGTCATGTACTCGTAGGTATATGTACACCCTATATATAGAGAGAGAAAGAGAGAGAGAGAGAAAGGGGAGAGGTTGGGAGAAAGGAGAAACAACAACAAAACAAGGAGCTGCATTTCTCAGTGCGTACAAAGAGAGGGAGTGCCAGGAGGGATTGACGCAGTCCAATTCTCCACGAGAGAAAGAAAGAGAGAAAGACAGAACGGTTTTTTGGCACGCAATGTCCTTTGCAAAATTTTATATACTGCTACTATGCTATGTATTTTTTTTTACAAATTCACAGACACACACACGCTGTATTATTACGCTCTCCACCCCACTTGTAATTTACATGTGCCAATTTGCAAAGTTTTTGATGATGACCATTCTTTTCTACTCGTGAATATTATTGTGAGAGTGACAACTTTCCCCTGAGCTTATTCTCTTTTGACTCTGTGTGTGACTGTAGCTGCTACTGCTGCTGTAGGTACAAAGGAGTGGAGAGAAAGTGAAAGTCCATGCTAATTAGTATTTCCAGAGTTCAAAAGTATCTTAAAGCAGAGGAACACACATACAAGAGTCGAAGTTAGAAGGCAAGGCTAAATATTTTTTTACAAGAGGAAATTGTGGTGTAATTATCAAAACTGTGTGTGTACGTGTGTGTGAGAGAGAGAGAAGAGAGACGAGAGGGTAGAAAAAAGTAGAGAAAAGTTTCCTCATTTTTTGTGTGTGGGTTTCCCGCCGCCATGGCCATGGGCAAGTGAAGGCCATTAAGGTAATCGTGTCTAAATCAACCCCTTCAAAAAATCATCCTCTCTCTCTCTGCTTTTCGAAAGTCTACACACACACGTATACACCCTGTGGAGGGAAGGTGGACAAGAAAAGGATGAATGCGTGGCATGACATGGCAGACAAAAAATTTGTGCTAAAGGGAAGAAAAAAGGACAGACGAAAAGAGAGAGAGGTTCTATGGAGGGGGAGGAGGAAGGGAGGGGGAAACAACCGGAAGGACTCAGTGAAGCTTCCGGAACTTTCAACTCACACTCCTTCTTTCCCCCCGCATCTCGTTTTCTCTGACTAATCCTAGACAGGGGGAAAAATTTCTTCTCTCTCCTGCTCCTGCCCTTGCTCTTGCCCGGTCTCTCTCTATGCCTTGTGTAGCATGCAAAATTAACTACCGTTCCATACATTTACAGGTAAAGTGGGGGAGGAGCAAATTTTTTGTGAAACAGAACCTTTCAAATTACACACACACACACATATAAGTATGTACAAGGAGGAAAAGGAGGATTAGAAGTGTGTAAAATTTAAATGTGTACAGTCAGTTAAAAAATTGGGAAAGGGAGTGAGTCATGAGTGGAAGTACAGAACGTGTATGTACGTGTGTGTGTGTTAAAGAAGGAGAGTACAGTTGCTGTGACAAATAATGGAGGGCAAGAGAAAGAGGGAGGGAGTAGAATAGCATAGATAAATGATATTTGTCAAGGTAGACTGCTTGTCCCCAAAAAATAGAAGAGAGAGAGAGAAGCCACCAAACCAAGTCCAGGGAAAATTGTTAGGCGAAAAAGGCGAGTCACTTTTTTCCCCGTTCATAACATTTCAGTCGTGCTTTTCCTTTCTGCCTTTTTTTTCCTCATTGCATTGCATTGCGGAGTAGCTTGAGGTGAGTTGATAGGAAAAAAGGAAGAGACTGGAAGTTTTGTTGGCCCGTACTTGCTCATTGTTTGCCTCGGAGAAAATGTCTGCCTGTCACCTTCCTTCCTTCGTCTCTCTCCTCTTTTTCCCTCCTGTACACACTCCCTCTCCAACCAAGTAATGCAAAGCAAACACACACACTCTCCTCCTTATGGAAGGACAAGGAGGGAGTGTGTGAGAGAGAAGTGGAGCCACCCCTCCAATATTTTAAATGTGTATTGTACCTACAGTACATGTGTGTGTGGAACTCTTCTTTTCCTACACTCTTTTGTAGGGAACATTTGCGAGGTCATACGGTGGTGACTCAGAGGTCAAATTTTAGTCTGTGTGTAACTGTGTGAGCGAGTGTGTGCACTCTCACATACGGATTGAGTATGCATGACTGTACAAAGGGGCTCAAGGCTTCTCAAATTAATTAATTACACGTGCAAAGGCAGAGGGAACTGAAGGGAAGAGGAGGGTCTAGAAAAACATTGAAGCGAGAGAAAGAGACAAGGAAATGTTTGAACATGAACTTTATCCATTTTTGATGAACATTTGGCGAAGAATCGAGAGAGTATAGGAGAAATAGAGAAAGCAAATGGAGGAAAGAGAGAGAGAGACAGAAATTCACAGTTAAAAGAGTCCACTATTTTTTTCACAGTACATTTCTTCAACCGAAAAAAAAAATTTTCATGGACATTCTCTCCTCTTTCTCCTTCTACCCCTCCTCCTTTCTATCCTCCATTCATGTCAACAGACAGACAGACAGATTGCCACAAAACTTCCTTCTCACTTTTCAAAAGAAGGCTTCTTTTTGTAAGTTGTACTGTAATCATAATAATAATAAGGGGAAATGTTGACACGGAGGGGGAGAGTGAAAATGATTTTTGATGGTATGCACCCATTTTGTACAATTTTAAAGTTTAATTTTTTGAGAACTATGTGTAAAAAATGTGTTGTTCTTACCAATGCCGGAGAGGGTTGTCTCATCAGAGCCACAGTTGAATCCTAGGTTGACTTGCATACACGAGGAGGAGTGCATGGTCGGTTTACCTGGAAATTTAAAAAAGAAAAAGGATCGTGAGAAAAATTTTCATGAAAAATTAAAAGCATTCATCATCAACACAATATAAACGTACACAGAGTGTGTGTGCTGGGTATTAATAATTTTTCTAGATTATATTATTATTGAGAGAGAGAGAGAGACACTCCCTCCTTCCACGGAATGGACAAGGGTAGAAAGAGAGAAGGGAAAAAATGAGGGGTTTTATTTCGTTGAAGAGGTGTAAAAAAGGTTGTTCATGTCCTTTCCATCATCCATCCTCTCCTACTATCTTTTTCCACCTATCCATTCCACACACACAACACTTGTGTTCTCTACATCCATTCACTCATACTTATAGTCGGAAGTAAAAAGTCTGCAGTACACACACACACAACACACGGTGCTCACACACACCTTCTTTACGTTCTACATACGTTCAGTGGATTTGGGTGAGAGTGGAGGTGGCTGGTGATTGGTACGGACGGAGGTAAAAGCAGCAGTGGGAAAAGGATGCCAGGCACGAAGAAAGCCGACAGCCAAAAAAGGAGAAGAAAAAGCAGAGAGAGAGGACAACTCGACCGTCTTCCCTCCCTTCCCTCCGTTTTATTTTTTATTTTCTCCTCCTCTATCTCCATTCTATCCCTCCGCCACATTGGCAGGGATCCTCTGTGTGTGTGTTGAAAGGTTGGTTAATAAATCAAAAAATATATTCTGACATTCTTCCTTCCCTTCTCTGACTCACTCAAAATAATACAAAATGTACTGTACACAAATGATTCTAATTTTCCCTCTCTATGTACATCACACACTGATCAGACAGAAGTAAAATGGAAATTGAAAGAATTTAAATTCCTCCTCTCTTTTCCATGAACCAACGTTCATAATCTTAATTCTGTGTTGTTGTTGTGTTCGCGTGTGTGGGAGATGTGGTACAGTGAGTAGTTTTACGATGGACATTGTCAAAATGCGACCTCAGCTGATTAAAATAAAAAAATTGGAAGTTTATTGCATTGCAATGCATTCTCCCTCATACACAAAATACTGGATTGACTGTATGCAGACTTTCATTTAAAAAAGGAAGGTAGTGCAATGGGAAAGGAAGGAAAAAGAAGGGAGAGAGAGAGAAACAGCGCGTCAGCAACCCAGTCCATCGTCATGGATACGAAAAGGGAAAACATTCACACACACACACACACACACTCTCTCTCTCTCCTCCATGATATACCTACACACACACACACACAGCTATATATTAGCACTGAAGTACACTGCAAGGAAATAAATGATGGCCATCATATGGCGCTACATTCTACTAAACTAACGGGTGATTATGGCAAAAATTTAATAGCTGTATCTCCCTTCTTTTATGCAAGATATATTCCTCAGCCTTTCTCTGTTCCTCATAATATTTTTCTGGGGGAAAGGAAGGGGAATGAAGGTGAGGAGAAAACTGAATAAATTTTTTTTGGAGGAGGATTTTCTCCACGTGGATATACTATTTAGTTTTTTAAAGAAATGGGAAAAAAAACTTTTTAAAACTATTATTTTTGAGTGAAATATTTTTTGGGTGAAGGCAGAGGCAGAGGCCAGCGTAGAGAGATTTTTGTAATTAAATTAGCCAGGAATTAGAGAGAGGATGGACAGAGAAAGAGAGAGAGTGTGTGTAGGATGAAAAGAGAAGGGAATAGACATACATATTTTGCATGTCTATTACATGACCGCATTATGCCCACAATTTCAGAGAGGAGAAGGGGAGGGGACAAGTTTGTCGACTGTCTCATGAAGCTCGGGTTTTGGAGTTTTGGATTGGTGTAGAGCCTCAAAGCGCAAGATGTTGTTTTAGTTGAGGAGATTTGCAAGATGAAGAGTGGGCAATTTATGGGGAATGCATTACATTCGAGAGAGAGAGAAAGAGAGAGGGAGAAAGAGGAATTGTGGGGGAAGGGTAGATGAGATGAGAAGAAGAACGAGATGTTTAATTACACATCGTCTTCGTCTCCCTTCCCCTCTTCCCCTCTCCCCCTCCTGCCATGTTATCCTATGCAGTGTTATGAAACGATTTTCAGGCGTCAAAGCCCATCTGCAGTCTCCACAAATGCAGAGAGTAAAACCAAGGAAGAGAGACTTGGAGAAGCGAGCCAGCCACACACACACACACAGCAAAATTAAGTTTTTACTCGCATCTTGTAATTAATTCTCTCCATCTCTCTCTCTCTCTCTCTTTCCCTGTCAAATAGCCACGTGATGGTAGTGGTGGTGTGTGTTGGGTCCATGAAAAATTACGAGTATTTTCCCTGCCAGAGCATGAGAGACGAGGGGAGGTAAATGAAGGGGAGGAAGAGAAAGGAGGAACAACAACAATCCACATCACATCACCATTTATTCTTATAGCATTCCCCCTCTCTATTTTCTGTTCTTCCGTCATATTGCAATTGAGGGTGTAGTGAGGTAAATCATACAGTAAAATCAATGCATAAGAGTTTTGCTCTCCCATCACCGCCTCTCTCTCTTTCTCTCTACATTTTTATGATTATATTAGATAATTTTATGAAGTTGACGTGAACTCTGTACATCATTTTTTGTCTCCAGCACACGCACAATAAACAGAGAGAGAGGGAGAGAGTGAAAGAGACAGTCTCAGAAATGTCAGTTGATTGTATGGTCCATCTCAGATTTAATTTAAAAATCCAAAAAAACCCACAGTCACACACACACAAACAGACGAACACCCCCTCCTCGCCACTGACACGATAAAGGACAATGAGGCTAAAGTTGTGACACACGCACACACACAGTGACACACACACACAGACTGTGAATACAGGGAATGAAAAGGAGGTTGGGAGGCGTCCCTTGGGACTTCCGCTTATCGCTTTCACCCTCCTCAACTTCTCATTTTATCGGAGGAGTAAGACGTAAGACGCTTGAGGAAAGTTCTCTTTTCCTTTCCCTTTCCCTTTCTCCCCCTCTCTCTCTTTCTCTGGTTAGTATAAAGGACCGTCGGCTGTACTCAGAGAGATGGGAGTAGAAGACTTTTCATACTCTTTTCTTCACCAGACTCTATACGTATCGGCTATCTTTTATTTTCGACAAGTTTTCCGTGAAGCCTTTCTCTCTCTTTCTCTCCCTCTTTTTCTGTCTGTGGGTGTGAGTTTGTGTCTACGGCAGTTCAATGGCAATGGCAATTTTGAGCGAAGTATACAGTCTGTCGCTTTCTCTTCCTTCTTCCACTCTCTCTCTATCATCCTCGTTTTCTCTTTTTGATTTGATTCTTTTGGATGGACAATGTCTCACAATAAATTCACATGATTCATCATCAAAGATTCAGAGCGGGCAGGGACGGAAGCCGAAAAAGAAGAGGAGAAGAAGACGACAAGAAGAAAAAAAGAGTTTTCTTGGATGGTACAATATTTTGAACGAACCGAGCACATCTTTTAGTTGACCTAGAGACAGAAGCGGACAGTGAAATGGAAAAGGAGGAGAAGGAGAGGAGGAAGAAGAAGGGAGAGAAAGATTGAGAGTTGGTTGACACAGAAACCCGGGAGCGTGTTAATCAATGTCCGTAGATGAAAATCAATATTGAATCTAGCCTGTCTTTATCTCAACGTTTTGTTTGCCCAGCCGTGGATAATTTGTCCAGACTTTCCCTATTTTGTATTGTGACTCTTTCTCCAATTTTCTTCAACTTTTCCCCTCCCAACTCCGACTCTCTACCGAGAGAGAGAGAGAGAGGAAGAGAGAGGACCCGACCCCTCAAAAATTTTATTATCTACTGTTGTGTCTCTGTGTGTAATGTCATCGCTCCTCCTTTGAAGGCATTTCTCTTCTTCTCTTTTTTGTAAAAAGAGCTACAGGAAAGAATGAAAAAATTTTCCCTGTGTAGTTTTCGAATATTAGTCATCATGACATGACATTGGAGGACTTGAGAGAGAGGAGGATACGTGAGGACTATGTCCAAGTGAGTGTGTATGTCAGTTTGTGAAGGATTGGAGGGAGGGTGGGATTAGATGATGAAATTTTTAAAGTTTTGCGAAAATATTCAAAAAATGTGCGTTGGGGAAAGGAGAGGAGGGGTGTTTCACTGTGTACAGTTTCAACCGATAATTAAATGGGACAGGAGGAGGAGGGGATAAAAAAGATGTTGGGAGACTACAAGCACAGCCCCAGTCACACAGGGAAGTCTATGACTGACATGAGTGTAGTCTCATGTGGACGCATTGTTAAAAGTGGAGGAATTTGTGGAATTCGGGAGAAGAATGTGTAAACATAAAAGAGACAGAGATGCAGATTGCGAGTTGAGGAATTTTCTTTTTTGCTCCTCCACCCCCCTCTTCCTCTTTCTTTCCTTCATGTCTCCTTTTTGAAGGTGTATTTGTGTAATAATAATATTTTTGGCAATGATAAAAGACAAAGGGATTAAATGGTATGCCAGGTATCTCTCATCATACTTGGTTGCATGTGTGTGTGTGTACGAACCAGGAAAGACGAAGTAGTAGAATCGCTTCGAAATTTCGATGTGTGTGTGTTGTCAGTGGAGTTTGTATTAAATTTTAAATAAAATGGACTATACCCTGTATTTCTGTATCACCAGAACATGTATGCATATGTGGATTCTGAGTCACCCTCACAATTAAGCTAATTATCTCTGAGCACACAAAGAAAATAGGAATTTAGCATGTAATACGCATATCTGCAACAGTGTCTTCTGTGGTTAAAAAAATTGAGAGTTCAAAAATGAGAGGTCAAAATATTTTTGAAATAATATTCTCCCTATTTTAGTCCACCATGGAATAAAAATGGAATAAAGATTCCCCCGGAATAATATTTTAAACTAGGATTAATAATAAGTAGCACACATGAGTTTGAACTTTGTCATCAATAAAATGTGTGCAATCACATTAACTCGTAATTGTGGGATACTAATTCATATTCAATTATACACCTTCCAAAAATGTTTCTAATTTAATTGCTTAAAAGTCTATTCAGTGTTGTGGGCGGGGAGTTTCTCACGTCAAAATACATTAAAGTAGGTAGGAGTGTGAGTGAGAGAGAATGTGTGTGTGTGTGAGTGAGGGTGTGTGTGTGGGGAATACTTATAAAAGGAATATTATTATTGCTGGATGGAGAGTAAAGGGTTGAGATGACAAGAGACTGTTTCCTATTAAAATTTAATACAATGTAATACCGTCAACATCTCTTACACAGTACAGCACTCTCTCTCTACACACCACACACACACACACAATCCAATGGAATAGTATGAAGCCCATAACATTATATACGCTATAATTTAGAGAGAGAGTGAGGCAGAGTGTGTGCCAGAAGTTGAAGCATTGCTCATGCACATTCAAACGAATTATCCGATCACGGCTCTACCGAAATACAAGAGGGAGGGTAGCCAGAGAGAGAAAGAGAAGCCAGGCAGTCTCATCCAACATTTTCCCTACATCCGTTCTCCCTCCCCACACACACACACACATCGAATCTACCATCTCACTACACTGTAATATACTGTTTATCAGACCATGTAATGTCTATACCCTTCTCTCCCTTTATCCCCTACACACACTCTCTCTTTCTCTCTCCTATAAGTGCACTATTTTAGCCTATGTGTGGAGCGTGCCAGTACCAGCTTCCTACTTCCACCTTCCTTCATCATCATCACATGTATATGTACACACTCTCTCTACTACGACGTACAAGCGTATGAGCAGCAGGAGCATAAAAAAAATTCTGAAAAAGGGAGGAAAGGCAAGGGCTAGAGAGAGAGAGAGTGAGAGTGAGAAGCGTGCCCACCTGGACATTCTTTTACTCCTCCTCAAAACTACACAATGAACTCACACTCCTTCCCTCTCCCTACAATTCACATCACAAAATAAAATAAAACAAAAAAATATTCTCTCCAATTGTCCCGCTCAGTTTAAGACGATAAAGAATGGGAAGAACGAGGATGAGGATGTGAATTTTCATTTTTTTTGTCTTTCAATTTTTCGTGAGGAATAAGAAAGACGTAGATTTTTACTGTTCTCCTGTATAAATGATGTAGAGTCTTCACAGTAGAAGTAGAGAGGGAGAGACGGGACAAGGACAAATCCTATATAAATATGTATAAGTGTAGGGATGGAGATACAATTGGCGCAAATATCAGAGTGAAGAAAGCAGAGTCTCCCCCGTCGTCGTCGTCCTCGTCTGTCTTGAGAGAGAGGACGACTGGGAGAGAAAGGGAAAGAGACAATGGCAAACAAAGGAATGAGCCCGTAGGCCGTAGGTAATTCTGCTGGAGCGATGCGATGCCATGTCATGTCATAATGTACACGGGGAAAAAGTAGTCAGTCCTAGTGCCCGCTAGTTGAGCTCTCCCTCCTTCTCCTTCTCCTCCTCTTTCTACATTACCAGAATGATTCATACTGGATAGACCATAGTAGACCATAGACAGACATTTTCACTTCCCCCTTCCACCACCACCACCTCTCCTCTCTCTCTCCTCTTCTTGGGTGTGTGTGTGTGTATGTCTAACTCAATCTCGACTCGACAGTCGTCTTCCCCCTTTATCCTCCTCCGTTTTTTAGAGTGACGAGAGGAAAGTGGGAGAGTGTAGACTTTTTTTAAAAAAAAACTTTCATGTTTTTTGACGAGCCTCTTTCTCTTCTCCTCTTCTTCTTTCTCTCTAGTCTCCTCCTGAGCTGGAGAGTTGAGAGAGTATAAATTTGAAACATGCTCACATGACAAGCTTCATGACATGCTCTCAAGACTGAGGGTAAATGGGGAAAGATGGGGGGGGGGGGGGGGGGGAAGGTTTGGATGCAGACAAAAAACGGAAAAATGGAATAAAAGAAGCAAAAAAGATGACAACAAATTAAAATTAAAAAAAAACATAACTCACCGAAAGCTAAATACTCGTCATGGTCATCATCATCGTTGAGATTATGAGGGTCCAAGTCGTCCACATGTTGACCAGTTAAATGTCCACTCCCACCACCTCCTCCTCCACCATGACGATGGATACGATGATGGGAGGAGGTCGAGGATGTTGATGTAGGTCTCTCTGCTCCTGTGGTTTCGTCCAAGTTTTGAATTGTGGATGACGAGGATGAGTTTTTTTTGCGAGTGACATTGTATTTTTTGATCACCATGAGAAATGAAATGAGAAAAAAAGAAAATACAAGACTAAATTAAAATCTTTGGAAAAAGACGGTCAACGATCATCAACAAACGACAACAACAAAATTTTTAAACTCAATATTTTTTTTGTTAAAATTTATAGAATAGTAAGAATAAAATTCCCAGGAGTACAAGACACAACCAATCATTTCTTTATAATAAAGCAAAATGAATTTTCAAGCACAATCCATCCATGCTTTTGTTGAGTTTTTTGTTAGATCTGAAGAACATTCAATGTTTTGTGATTTTTTAATTACATAAAAAATATGGTCACATTTTGATCTTCCGAAAATGGTCAACAAAGTGTGTGTATCTCTCGAGAGACATTTTCTTTGTGTTTGTGTAATGAACCTCCCTTCATTGTTTTTTGACTTTTCAATCTCTCTCTGGATTTCTCGGACCCCGAAATGTCCAGGGAAGAGGGGACACAACGGGATATAAAGGGAGAGAAGAGATAAAGGTCAATACTAAGCAAATCATTAAATGTTTTTCTTTTTTTTCTTTCTCTCTCTCTCTCTTCGTGCACTCCACAAAGGAGAAACAAATAACAATGTTTTTGCATCATTAATTTCTCTCCTAATTATATCTCCCGTCATTCCGTCTCCTCCTCACCGTCCCGTATAAATATAATGAGCGGTATAGTCAGTTAATAATCTCCGGGTTTTCTTTCTTTGAAAAGTTGAGACTGTTGTGTGTGTGTGTGTGTGTGTGCGGTGTGTGTTTTTTGGTATGGGTTCTCCTCCTCCCTTTTCCTCACGAAATCCCGATTTTCGTGTGGAGGAACCATAGAAAAGCAATCATGGTACATAATAAAGGCAGGGGCACAATTAATAAAGATAATGAGAGCAATCATTAAGCCATTCCAAAATTTCCTTACAATATCCATACACCGAGTACACGTATTCTCAAATTATTATTATAATCCTCCCATCCATTCTCCCTCCACACACACACACAATTGAAACACTGAAATTGATATGAAGGGGAGAGTAAAACTCTAGAAGAGAGAGAGAGTAATAAGTAATAGTCAAAGGCTGAGTTGACGACAAAGAAATAATAAAAAAATTAGTGATATTCCTCCATGAAATTTGATCCAAAATTTGATTTCTTTCTGACCATCAAAAAAATAGAGTCCACTTTCTCGAAAAAATTTTTTTACGTAACGTTCCTCCTCTCTTCAGCATTACTCTAATTGTTACGACAAAAAAAATGATGAGACTATTGTATTGGCTGAAGAATCCTTCGGTAAAATATCAGCGAGCCATGTCTAGAATTTAATTTATGTAAGGATTATCCAACATTATCAAATGGTCTTATGAAGAATTCCAAAGAAGAAGAGAAGACAGGAGGAAAAATGAAGATTGAGTCAAATTGTGTGTTCACGTTTGATGAATTGAATTTGAGAGAGAAAGCGATAGAGAGAGGGAGAGAGAAGGAGAGAGAAGGGGAGAAAAACAAAGAGAGTAGAGTCCAGGGAAGATAATAATAAAGAGAGGAGGAGGAGAGGGAGAAAGAGAAGGAGGAGGATAGAAGGGGAAAAAAATGAAAAGTGATTCAGAATGGCCGCCCATTGCTATGTTAAAATTCCCAAAGCTTTTTTCTTCGTCTTCTCTTTTCTCTTCCATGATGCGTGTGTGTGTTTGTGTAGGTATATGTATGTGTACGTACTTTTGTGTGTGGGACAGGTAGGAAAGGGAAACAGAGGAAGGTGGAGGGGGTAGAAAGAGAGGGAGAAAGAGGAGGAGGACAGGTGGAAAGTCGGCTGCTTCCTGGCACCGAACTACAAAGGAAAGACGAGAGAGAGAGAGATGGTTCATCATTTCAAAAAGCAATCCACATTACACACTCACAATGTCTATATATCCCTCCATTTTGTCCCTATGTACAGTACACACCGTCCTACTATGTACACACACCCCTCCCCCATCAAAATTGTCTGTAGAGAGGAAAGTGTATAGGAACACTTTGGTAATTATCCTCATTTGTACAGCACACACACAGCCTTCCAGAACAGCAGACAAGCATTTTGCATAAGCTTTTACACATACCCTCATACCCCTCTCCATGAACACAGAGGATATAGTCAAACAATTTAGTTTATACAGTTTGAGGGCTACGCTATTCTGTGGGGATTTTTTTCCTCTCTCTCTCTCTCATTCTATCTGTATGGTGTGTGTCTGTGCGGAGAGAAGAGTCGACCCCCGAAAAAGAGAGAGAGAAAAGCAGGGCGAGGCGGTCAGTAGACTGAGTACCAGCTGGTGCCGGGAACAGGAAAAGCAGGAGAAGGGAGAAGGGAACATGAAGCTCCTTCATAACACACACACACACACACACACCTACCATGATGGATCTGATTCAACCCACGTCCGTGTTTAAATTGGAGAGGAGAAAAAAATTTAATCATTTTTAAACTGTTTGAAAGGTTGAGGGGAGAAATCTTGTTAAGAAAATTAAAGGTATGACTAAAGGTGGGCTGGGGATATGGGGTTGCTCAATTAGGTTTACGGTATACGTGTACTTTAATCATATAATACTATTCTGACTGTCTCACTCCAGTCCCTATTAGAAGTATAGAAGGGGAGGGTAGTGTAGATATGACAGTGCTCGGCTGGGCTGCGTACAGAATGACTCCGTAGTTTTTAGAATGGAACTTTTGCCTTTCCGCATTTGTGGACATTTGTTAATTATTTTAAAAATATATACAAACTAGCTAATAAAAAGATTCTTAATTGGTTTGAAATTTCTAATTACTAACTAAAACAGTTAGTACATTTTCTCCTCAGAAATTCTTTGAAGGTCTATTAATAAATTTTACGGTGCATCATTTACTGCCTAAAAAATTTCTAGCGAGTATTGAAACAGTGTTTCGTGAGTAATTTTGGAAAGTACAGTTTTGAAAATTAGGAAAAAAATTAGCATAAGAATATAAAGAGGAAAACTTGCCCACAGACTTTTGGCGCACACTGTACACGTCGTTGGCTTGCGTAGACAGTACTACTATTACACACACACTCTCTCTCCATGTGTAAGTGTAGTACATATGTACAGACTTCACATTTATAGTTTTATAGTGTTCAAGGGAGAATAGGATGGAACCACCAAGAAGCGAATAAGGATTCGCCTTGAGAAAAGACCCTCCTGTTCCTTCACTTTCCACATGAAGAAAGGCCAAAGCTGAAGGAAAAGCCAAAAGGAAAGTGAGTGTAAAGTGTCCAAGTGATGCTTATTCTTATTCTCTAGAATTCTCCATTCTATATCCCCATTCTCTCCTTCTCCCTTTCTCTCCTCTCTCTTCCCTCCTGTCCTACACACACAGACACACACACACTATACACTAATATAGTATAAGACTTGAAGGAAATGCACTTTATTTCCCACTTTCTACGTATTCATGCCAACTACTGTGTATGTACTCCATCCCTTACCTTCCTATATCCCTGACACATCAAGTCCTTATGTACAATATAATTTCCTCCCTGTCTGTACTTGGTATGTAGGAGGAGGAATGAGAGTTCTCAACTGTGAGGTTGGCTGGGAAGGAGAACTGTTGTCCACGGCTAGGCTAGGCTTTTGCCTAGACTAATGACAATAGCTACTCCGCCCCTTTCTCACTCTCCAGTCTCTCTCCATTTCTCTGTCTGTCTGATAGTCCACAGTACGAAAATTTTGGCTATGTAAACTTTACACTGGAAGACTTTGACCACATCTCTCTTTCTCCAAATACACAATTTTCTATGCCCATATTATACTCTCTCTGTGCCTGTGTACAAGTCTCGTCATAATTCATATCCTCCCCATTTCTCATCTCATCCATCTGTAATCTGTACGTATGTATAATAGATACAGAGGATAGTGGAAATTTCATCTAAATTCTCTCTCCCCCTTCTTCTCTACTCTCACTATTCCAATGCAGTGGCTATTAAATGTACCCTCCTCCTCTGTGTATTGTCCTACGGAAAATAAATGTTTTTTCTTCATTTCTCTCCCTTTCCAAACCCACCCTCAGATTTTGTGCATAAATAAATGACCCCTGTCACATCTTTAGTCTCATCCAAATGAAAGGTTGATCAACAAATAAATAAATTGGAGATTCTTTGAATGACGACCGAGGCCAGGGAGGAGAAAGAAACACACATAAGAAAAGAGAGAGAAAATAATGCGTAATTGCTAGAATCTAACGATAGTGGACAGTCTCTGTGTGTACTTTACATAACTTGATACGTGTAGAGATAGACAGTAGGGGGACACGGGAAGGAAAGGAAAAAAGAGAACAGGGGATAATGAAAATGTTGAACATGGAAAAAGAAATGGGAATTGGACTTGTTCCCGATGCATGTCAACCCCGTAGAAACTTGTCTCTGCATTATTCTCTCTCTCTTTCACTTGTCTCTCTCCCCCTCCTTTTCTTATTCTGTACAAGAAAATATCCCCTGGATTTTTGAACAACAGAGAGAGTGAGAGAGAGTGGTTGACGGAGGGAAAGTCTACGAGTTGAAATGGGAATTTGGAGAATTTTAGAAGGAACAATTTGGAAAAGGAAGGAAGAGACAGGGATAGAATAGATAAATACAACGTGTATGTGTAGTGGACAGTTTGAAAAGGGACGTTATGGAAGTGTGTAGGAAGGACATTTTGTGATATTATATTTATTAGTACGTTTGGAATGGATGTGCATGCAATGTTCTCATCCATCCAACATCACACACACACACACAACAAAACAGCACAACATGCAATCAACCATGAGCAAACACAGTCCACAAGAGGCTCCCGGGCACTTGGACAGGCCAGAGTGAGCGAGTGAGGGGATGGAGGAGGATTCGTAGTGAGTGTGTGTACTGTGTAGTGAGGAGAGTGCGAATGCGGTGAGGAATTAAACTAAAAGCCATGTAATGTCACTGGACTTGGATATCAAGTGGACATCCATAGTCAGTCAGAAGCGAATGGAAAATGTGTACATATTCCATCCAAGTCATCATTATTCATCCACTCCCTCTCTCTCTCTCCGTCCTCTTCTGTCCTCCCTTATCCTTTTACCTTAAAAGCCTCATTTCCTTATTCCCCGAATTTCGGTCATAGATGAATCCACACAAATAGACACACACACTGACACGCGTACTGTCACATTGTAAAAACTATCTCCCTCTTTTTCACTATCCATCCCCCGCTCTCCTCCTCCACCTCCTTTTTCCATAAAGTGAACAAGTGCAGAGAAAAAAAGGTAAAAAGTTGGCATGAGATGCAAGATCCTGAGAGAGAGAGAAAAGAGAGAAAAAGAAGAGGGGGAGAGTAAAGTGGAGGCTGCAGATGCAGTTCCCCTTACGACCTTCTCGTCTCTTTCTCTCTCTCTCTCTCTCTCTCTCGATGTTCGTGTGTGTGTGCGAGAAGAAATCGACCCGGGTAGGAAACTATGAATGAAATGATCGACCAGCCAAAGTCCCGCTTCCACACACACCGTCACAACCGAGAGAGAGAGAGAAAACATCAATAATTACTTGTATATTCATTCTGACTCTCTCTCTCTCTCCGTCCATTCACACACTCTTCCCCAAGAGTCACACACACACACTGTAAAATCAATTTTGTGTAAGAGTTTTGCTCCGGAATTTTTCCTATGTCAGTGGGTCATTCACCCAAGAAGAATGTGTTGTGTGTGTCGTGAAGGATTTTTTGTTTTGAAAAAAAGGGAAGAGGATGATCCCTTCCTCTTTTCTATGGTCGTCCTACGGCTTAAATGTAAGAAGGAAATTTTATAAGGATGTTGTGGATGATGATTGTTTACCTGCTAGCCGTAGAGCAGACATTCGTTGGAATTCGGGTTCTTGAAGCCATTTCCACATTCGACGAAAAGTTTCTCTACCAGATTTTAACTTTGACCAGGGTTTGGGATTTCGAAGGAGGTCAGAGAGGGTTCCCTGTGACCGACACAAAACTCTCTGGGCAAAGATGGCTTGGGGAATGCTGTATCTTTTCAACTCGGCACTGATCCGGGCAGCCAACTCTTTTGTGTTGATCTCCTCCAGTTCTCCACCAGACGAGCCTCCACCCGACATGGACGAGCCCCCACTATTCCCTGTAATGTCCAATTTTATTTTAGTAACAAAATTTCCACAATCATAATTTCAAGAAGCCTGGACTGGGAACCAAAATTTAAAATAATTTGAATCTCAGATTTTGAAAATAGATGGTCCTCTCTATTTTATACATTCAATACAAAATGTCATCATTCAAGTTTTTCATTGAATAAAAGAATGCAAGAGTTTTCTCCTGTATTTTTGCCAAAATTCCTTGTCTGCAGATTTTCAAACTTGGATTGTGCAATCTTTGATTCGGGGGTTTAAAATTCCTAAAAATTACGACAGATCCTTCTACTATAATATCAATTGATAAATGTAATTCATAATGGAAGACAAGTTTTGAATGCGGAAACAAGAATTTGACGACTAATTGCACTTTCCGGTTACGGTAGAGAAAGAATATTTGTTAGATTAAAAAGAGGAAAGGCTGCTCTTAATTTAGTTGAGATTTCATGATGACGACATATTCTCACATGTTTTTAAATTTAAGACAAAATAATGAAATGTGTGTGTGTACCTGAGCCAGCAGGTGTTGACGTAGTCAAGTTGACATTATTGTTGGACGACCCCCCACCCCCACTATTATTATTATTATTATTTCCTCCTGAGCCACCCCCTCCACTGTTATTACTAGTATTATTATTATTATTTATATTATTCCCACCCCCACTCACCACTACACCACCCCCACTTTTGATTGCCAATGAGCCGGAAGAGATTGAGGAGACCGAAGAACAAGAATTGATGACATGGGTCACTTGACCTAAATGTCCACTTGTGTGGCTGATATGGGGGTGATGTTGTTGTTGCTGATGACTATTATTACTGTTCGTATGTCCAGAGTGAGCAGTGACGACGGCTTGAGTTGTTAAACTAGCACCCGCAGGCAGGGACACGAATGAACTTGAACTCGCTGACATGGTGATGGACATGGGGCTGGAAGTGGTCATTGGGGGTGAAGAAGCGTCTCGATGAGTCACCACCACGGCCGTCGCTCCAGCCAAAGGATTTGGTGAGTTGTCAGGAGAGGAGGATGAGTGATGGTGTGGACTGATGATGGCCAGTCCATTCACCGTGGGCATTGCAGAGGTCAACGCGACCCCCGTGGCAAAATTCAGATTATGATGTTGTTGTTGATGGTGTTGTTGCTGTTGTTGCTGCTGATGTTGTTGCTGCTGCTGTTGATGCTGTTGTTGTTGTTGTTGCTGATGATGGACCATTGAATTCGGAGGACTGAGAGAAGGACTATGAACAATATGACTATGTTGTTGACCCGAGGACACTGGAACAAAGAAAGATAAAGAGAAACATTCATTGTTAATGTAGATTCGGCGTTTTTTCTATAAATTCCGGAAGGAGGAAATACAATTTTTAAGAAAATCTGATGACTAATAATAATTAGAAAAGAAAAAAATTGTCAAACTCACCTAGTGATCTGTTCCCATTGCCACCACCATCCCTGCCTCCATTATTATTACCACCACTTGTCACATTCACATTATTAGAACCATTGTTGCTGTTGCCATTCCCCCCACCCGTGCCATAATTGTCGTAGCCATTGGGTGAGAGGGCTTTGGGTGGGGAGTTGAGTCCATTTTGACTGTAATGATGAGGAGATATGGAGGGGGAAGGCTGATGAGAAAGACCAAGTCCAAGACCATTTGTGGGTGAGGAGTAATGAGGAGGGGACATACCCATCGAGGACAATTTGTCGTAAGAGTAGGGTGACGACACACCCAGGCCCAAATTGCCAAGTCCATTATTGTGCATGACGGTGAAGGACCCAGCCACATTCCCACCATGTCCATAGGCAAATTTGTCTGACATGGTAGAGATGGGGGGAAGGGGTTGGAGGGGGGTCAGTGTTGCATACTGGGAGCTGGCCGTACCTGGACTATGAAAGCCTTGGGGTGACAACCGACCATTGACACTGCTCAATGCTTGATACCCCCCATGTTCATTTTGTAAGCCACGAAACTCGGACGCGTCAATCATATTGGCGACACTCACTGAGATCCCACTATTCGGTGATAATTTGGGACTCAAAAGTTCCCCACCTTCGTTCGAGTCTTCTTCCTCCTCTACGTCCTCGTCTCCCGGATTTCCCGGCACTATCACGGTCAACGTCGTCGTCTCCCCGTCCTCGTCCTCTTGTCCATGATGATGATGTACTACTTGGTGGTGGTGGTGGTGATGATGTGGTTTGACATCATCCTCGTCTTCGTCCAAAAGTTCCTCACTTGTCAACTCTTCCCCACAACCGTCTGTCGTTGTTGAGGGTTGTTGTTGCTGTTGCTGCTGTTGTTGAGAGTGATTGTTATTATTATTATTGTTACTATTATTGTTATTGTTGGTCTCGGACACAGACGACAGGGAAGAGACGGAAAGGTCCTCCGCGGCTGTTTGTAATTCTTCCTTGACGTGGATCCGATGGAGAGTGAGGGTATGATGGGAGGCTGCTCCGTGTGAAGTGACGACGACAACTCGGCTGACTGCTGGAGGTCGTCCAGCTAAAACAACTTCTCCATGAGCCGTATGAACGACAGCAGGGCCCACAACTGAATGCTGTTCAGAGGACGAGACGAGAGCAAGTTGCTGTTGATGATGGTGTTGGTGTTGGTTGTGGTGCGCAAGACTTGTCCCTCCACAAGAAGAATCTTCCGCGTCCCCGTCGTCACCCTGGTTCTGGTTGTTGGGTTCACCTACGGCTGTGAGTAGAATGTTGTTGTTGTTACCACCACTCTGATGATACACGGAAACTCCATGGCTCAGAGTATTATTATTATGAGATGTGGTCGTGGTCACGATGGACGATGATGAAGATGAAGAGTCTCCTCTCAAGTCTTGCTCACTCAATTCACTCAATGAATTGTCCATCATTGCCTTTGTAATTCCAGTGTCACAATCCTTGGTTTTCACTGTGTCAAAAAAATTTTTTACTCCTTCTCCTTTATTCTATTTTTCTACTTAAATATTTCCTTTAATATATATTGCACACTTTTCTCTTTTCTCTCTCTCTCTCTCCACTCTTTCTTCTTTCTCCCTCTTTTTTTTGTTACTTCATTCTCGTTTGAACAATAACAAAACTCTTGATTTCTCTCTTTGGCTCAATCTACAATACGAGAGATTTACTTTATTTATATTTTTCCTTACTCTTGTCACACACACACTCACTCACACACACACTCACACTCTTCTTCTGTCCGTCTCTCTCTCTCTTTGGTCGTCTCCACTTTCCTCGAGGTCAGTTTGACTAGTTATTAATTTCTGTCTCCGTGTCACTTGACTATGAGATCCACAGATTTCTCATGTTTTTTCCCTTTTCAGATCACTTGCAGCCACCCAAAGTCCAGGGGGAAACTGTGTCGTGTGAGTGAGGAGAAGCACAACACCAATTCACAATTAATTATCACGTCAAAATTTCACAAAATTTTGACTGGAATTGTTACCAGACCACCGTCACACACACACATACAAAGTCACTTGCTTTCGTCCATGTTTCTCGTACTATGACATTCCACCCTTCTGCGCACCCTCTCCAGCGCAAAATCTACTCCCCGAATTTCAGTTTTTGTTCATGGAGTCTTAGCGGAGTGTGAGTGTGTGTGTGGGGGGGGGGAACATTCGTACATAGGACTGGATGTTGATGTGTGTGTGTGTGGATCTAGACTTGCAACTCCGACTCTAAAACTCGGATCCCGCGTATGGCTCTCGATCAAAACTAAAGCATCAGCTCTCTCTCTCTTTCTCCAGCCAAACAACAACACAACCCGGCTGTCCAGCCAGAGCCAGCTGCCTCGCTCTATCTCATCAACTCCCCATCTCCCTGTATATTCCACACATTCAGTGTACGTATCTCTTTTTTTGCTCTCTCTCTTATTTCTGAGGGTTCGAGAGAGAGAGAGTGAGAGAGGGAGAAACACCTGGCTTTTCCTTTTGGATTCAGTTGGCTATTCACCGTGACTGGAAGCACGTGCAATGCAATGAGGGACTCAATCTACCTATCTACAAACTTCTTTACATCTGTATTCAATCCATTATAGGGACTATATGGTGACTCTCTCCCCCTATCCGTTTATCATTTATTATCTCTCCCATATTATAATATTATTACACAGCCCCGAAAAAAAATCATGGGCATCCATATGACTGTATCTAAGGTGGTTTATTAGACAGAGGTCAATCCAGTGTTCTTTGTTCTTGGAAACTTACACAAAGTCTCATTTGTCTATTCGTCGTGTATGCATTTATGTAGCCAATGTTCCTTTCTCCGGGGAGTCATTCCTGACTAAAAATAAAATAATGTTTTTTAAATGGTCTTTTAAAAAATTACGATGGAAGTAAAGGATAGTGTGCTTCTCTCTCAAGGAAAGTTTTGTTGTCATGGAAAACTAAATGTAGCCAAATGAAAAGAGAAACTTTTCTCACATTATTTTGTCGATAAAATACATCGAGTCGAATGAAAAGGCCTGTGTGGATAATAAAAAGAAACACACGAATTGCATTGACCTCTAATGAAGGACTTTGATTTTTCTTGTAAATTGTAAGGGGTCAAAAAAGGTGATTTGTTGGTTGGTGAGAATCGGGGTTAGTGAAAATGACTGGAAAATCCCGACGACCCCGTTCATCCACACTGATGGATGACGAGAGGGATGACATGACACAAACTTATGTAAGTTTTCTAAAAAATACAATTCATTTAGTTCCATGTTTCTACTATTGTAACAATGTGTGTGTGTCTGTGTGCAGAAAAATCGACTCATGGTCCATGATATTCATCGTGTGAGAGAGTTGAGTGCACTTCTGGAAGAACGTCGACGATACTTTGATGGTCAATTAGGAGAAGTTTATCGGAATGCTGGAGTTAGTAGTCCAAACTCATCTTTACCTCGTCTAAGAGCTTTAGACTCACCCCCAGCCTCAGCCAGTGCCTCAGACTCGAATATGACAAATATGGGGATTTTGGGTCATAATGATCACCTGTCTTCTGGAGGAACTATCGAATTACAGTCAGCTCGAAGTTACAGTGTCTTTGCGGATGATGAATACTCTGTAGCAGATTCATTTGAATATGCTGAGACAAAGGCAAGATTGGGTCGAAATTGGTCATCCTCAACTCTACTGGGAGGAACCTCGACAGGACAGATAAAAGGGTCTGGAGGTGGTGGTAATAATGGCCATAAATATGGAGAAAGGCCAACTGTTGCAGCTGTGAAGGATTCCATTCAGACTGAAATGATGAGGACAACAGAATTGAACAAGAAATTAAAAGCTCGTCGATCTAGTTTACCATTATCTTTAGAATCAAATTTGAAAAGACCCATCAAGAAAAAGATTTTGACAAAGGCCAACAACAACAATAAAACTACTACTAGTAGTGCGAATAAGGATAAAGACAAAATTGGACAACGACCAGAAGTCAATTTACAAACCATTGCTTCATCCTTGTTAACTAAATCAAATGGATATTCTGATTCATCGGATGATGATGATGACGAAGTGGAAGATCTTATAAATGCTAGTAAATTGAGACTGATTTCATCTGGGGGTAAAATGAAAACAACGAATTTGAATCCAAAAAAGAAATTCTCTTCACCATCTCATTTTAGTATGACAGACACTTTGAATCGAATGAGAAAATTTGATGTGTCACAAGATATCAAAAGAACACTTGGAGGAGGAGGAGGTCAACTTCCTTCCATTACAAGACCTGCCACAAATGGGACAAAAATTAATTTGGAAAAAATGTCCAGTTTGGATTATGAAGTTGTTGGAGGGGCTCCTAGAATCAATCCAAATTATAAAAGTAATAATAATGTTGCAACGACTTTGATGACAAAAAAATCTACTGGATCATCTTCCAAGTCATCCAATTTGGCACCAATCATCCAAGATTATTCTCCACGTTCCTCCCTGTCAACTTTGAGTGGAAATTATCCTAGGATTGCTTTCAGTTCTCTAGAGAAAATGTACCGAGAGGAACAAGGGGATCGTGCTAGACTAGACTTAAATTCATCATCTCAACTTTTGTGGAAACCTGTTCCCAAAATTGACATGAAAAACATTTTTGTAGAAACTGTTGGCCAAGTGGAACCAGACTACTCTCATGATTTTCGTTACCTTAATCTACTTGACTCACTTGTCCCCTGCTTTGAAACCTCAAGTCAACAATGGGAACCATCAAAAAACAAACAAATTGATAATTGTTTTCAGAATTAACTGATTACAACATTTTTTAAGCAGTGTCGGAACATTTTTTACGGAATAAAATAATTGGGTAGTAGAACTCCTTGTGTCCTTTGCGGGGACTGTTGAATATTTTTCTTTTGGTCAACTTTTTATTTTTTGTAACTTAGTTTTAATTTCGTGAGAGAGGAATGGAATACAATAGTTACTCACCAGGTAATATCGTTAATTAAATTACAAGATATATTTTGATTTTTTTTTAATTTCAAAAGGTATTAATTACATAATCTCATTTTGTAGTTTTCGAAAATGGAGTTGATGAGACTGACACGGATAAAGATGAAGATTCTGATGAAGAACCAGATGAGGACGATGAAGAATCTGATGGGTCCTGTACTCAAGCGTTAATGGAGCATGTAGAAATATCATTTTTAGAATTATTGGAAGGTACTATCCTGGAAATTGAGAAGGAGCAGGATGTTGATCAAAGTGTTCATATAGAGCCAGTCAAAGTTGTCAACGAAGTATGGGAGAGTCGAGATGAAGAAACACAGACAGATGCTCCTTGTATCATCGTACGAACACACAAGCAATTATTATTTACAAAATACATTTTTTTAAAAATGAATTTGTACCAAGGTAATTTTACTAAGATTCTTTGAAATTCTCAAATCGTAGGAGAATTCTCCAGCCCTTGTACCAGAGGAAGGAACTCGTGTTGAAATTTCTTCATTGAGACTAGCTAGGGATACTTTGATTAGCCAAAGAAAAGAAGTTTCAGACCGTTTGAAACAGGTATGCTTGAAATTTTATCTCATTTTTTGTCAAATTCATTTATGAATTGTAAAGAGTTCAATGTTTACAATTACAGGGAGCTTCTGCTGAAGTCACAGTCGATGAAAAGAAAATTTATGAATTTGAAGAAGCAATTGAAGCTATTGACTCGGCCATTGAGTTCAAAAATGAAATTATCTGTGGACGAGAGTACATTTTATCAAATTGTCTAGCACCTGGAAGGGTACGCAATTTTTTTTTCTGTGTACTTTCTTTTTTTAAACGATATTTCTAAATGATTTGAAAAACTTACATTACAATGTGGATTTTTTAGAATGAAGCAGATCTCGTCACTCGCTTAACAACCCTATCAACTTTAGACTTACAGAGACTTCTTTGGAAATATTTAACAAAAGTTGTGGAGTTGAGACATAGTTCTAAACGACTTGAGAAACAAATTGACGATCTTGAGGTATTTTTTCAACTTTTATTATATCCTTTATTACCGTATATATGAGTCAAATCTGTTTATTCTCTGTTATCTGTTTTTTCCAGAATAATAACGACAAGTTGACAATGATGTTATCTGGGAGGTCAGTACTTAATCTTTTTGTTGTATCGTGTATGTCTTCCTTTAGTTAATATTCGCTAAAACTAAAGTTAAATGTTGTTTTTTGTCTGGAATTTATAGTCAGAAGCACATTAAAGACATGCAGGCAGAGTATGAGTCTAGAATCAAATTAATACTAGGAGTTACTGGTAAATATGATGGGAATTCTGGTAGGCTGGAGGAATACGTCTGGACTTTAGAAAAAAAATTATCCTACGCTCTTAAGAAACAGTATGACTTGCAAAGAGCACTCACTGAACTCCTTGTTCGTCATGGTTATCTACTTAATGGAACAGGTAATTTCAGCCATCATTTTCCATATCATTTTGTGTGAACATATTACAAAAATTCTGTTTGTGTCAAAATGTATAAGTGTCAAATTTTTACAAACAACAGATTATGACGTTAAACAAGTTGTGAAGATGCTGGGAATCGACACAGCTCAAGTGGGTCTCAACTGGAAACCAGAAGACAAACCACAAAAGTCAAAAAAGCCAGATTCTGTAATTCCACCTGCTCTTCGTTCAGCTCTCGAGTCTGGATTTGGAACACAAGGAATGAGTCGTCGTATGAGAGAAGCTTACGGTCACCACAGTCGTAGTAGTAGACGAGGTCATCATCAAGAAGGATCTAGTTCAAGTACAGCTCGTCATCGTCATCCTGGTGGACACTATGACATGGGCCAGTATGATCCAGGGTACGATTTTAACTCTCTCCCTTCAGGCCCTCCTGCTGCAGCAGTTCGACGTGAGAAGCAAAAATTAATTATTCAACAGCATCGCTCACCCGATAACTTATGAAAAAAATACATTTTTTTGTATTCCTTTTTTATCCCCCTTTTTTACATACGATTATTTTTTTACAAAGACTTTGTCAACGAATCTCGTATATTTTATGCATCACAGTTCATCATCACAGTATTCCTTCATTGTGAGATGTTGGAACTGAGAATGTTTCCTTCTTAAATTTTCTATACAAATATTTTACCATATTGTGCCCATCCAAGTAAACCAATATAGTACATAATAATCGTGGCCTTATGTTACTCCGTCGTAATCAAAAAAGGTGCGGAGGTTGTGCATTACCATATTTAAACTTTTTTCATGGAACGTTAAATAAAAAGTTTAATAATTATGACAAATTATGCTCAGTCCAAAACTTTCGTATATTTTGAAATTATTGATTTGATGCCAGGTTTCAGCAGTTAAAACAAATGACCATGAAATAATCAATCAAGTTTATAAAATGACACATCATGAAATTTTTTTTAAACTTTAGACAAAATGTCTTTATTTATTTATCTTCAAATGTTAACATGGGGGAAGATGATGTCTTTTAAAATAACAATCATCTCTTTTTTGGACATGACTAGGGGACGGGAGGAGCATATAAAAAAGCAGATTTGGACTCAGTAGTAGTAGGACTATCAAAGATAGTAAATAAAATAACAATTATTATAATATAGGTGACCAGTCATGGCATGAGTGACCAGTATTTTTAGATGTTGGACAAGAATTTTTTGTTTTGTGATGTTGACCAGCACACCGAAATTACATTACTTGAGTGACTCTCAAGTAAGTAATTTATTATGATTACGAATCTACTTTGGACATAAACAACAACAAGGAGACAACAACCTTTTTAAAATTTCTTATTGAATGGAGATCAGAGAGAGAATTTATTAATTATTATCTGCTCCATTCCTCACAGTGTAGCAGCGAGTCCATTCAGTCTTGGACTTTTAACATATCATTTTTTTCTCTTACATATTATGTCAATAACATGGGTCACATATAGTCAATTTTCCAGAAATCTCGACCTTGGAATCTCAAAATTAACAATTATACCAAGATACTCATTGAGTCAACATCTTAATCATACCAGTTTACATTAATATTTTTTGAACAAAAAAGCTCGATAATAGTAGCACCTTTTTTCGACTCTCTCTCTCTCTCACTCACTCTCTTGACCCCTTTGTTCTCATTGAAAATGTCAAAGAAAACAAACACAATGGACAAACAGTACTTAACCGAATACAATAATTGACTAGGGTAATCTGTAATGTCTTGTGTACATTGATTATGCATTTGATTCACAAGACCACCATTATTTAGAAAATGCTGACTGCAGCAGGTCATAAAGTAGAAATTTTACAAGTTATTTTTTAAATACATATAATTTAATAAAGGTCACAAAAATTTTGTGTACAAATTGTCTTGTGTAGTATAAGAAGGTGGTGCATGCATCTTAATTATGAACAATATAAATGTAATATATTATAGCCTCCAAAGTAGTCTATTTGAACGCCTCCAAAAAATGGAAATAATGTTGGCACCATACAAGTAAGTATAATAATAACAATGATAATTTAATAATAGTATTTATGGTGACTGCAGGAACAACGACTTACAAAATAATCCTACTTTAATCAACATTGTGTATATATAATATATTATATTGTTAAAATCGTAAGAAACAAAACTCACACTCGGTTTTTGGGACTCAAAGAGTTCCCATTCTGTCACTATGATATTGTACTATATATAATATAGTATATATTTTTTTTACAAAAAACAACACACACAGAATTGACTTGAATGAAAATCAATCAGAGTTACATTTGGAGTCAAATGGGTTAACAGTGGAATTAAAATCACTGATATTAAAGGCTCCATAGGTTATTGGTCTCAATCAAGCATCATCACCTTTGCTCTTCTATTTTTAGTGTGAAAAGTTTTCACTGAAAACTCTGAGCCAACAATAACACTCGGGAGAGAGTTTTTTAAGTTACTGTTAGTCTCTTGTATGAATGATGAGACCCAAAGAACCGACATGTCTCAACATCTTGTCTCAAGGAAGACAACAACAACAACAACAATATTATTATTATATGATCCTTGGAATCCCTCAAGATGTGTAAGATGTACAAGAAAGTGGAGCACTCCTGATTTACTCTTCTCATCTCGAGTTAAATGTCAAGGCTGTTCATTGTCATTGTCTGAGAATCCTTCCTCATCCTCCATGTACTCGTCATACCTATTAGAAATCAAATAATGGATTTATTAGATGATGACAAATTGAAAATTGGACTATAATTCTGGACACATACCTATTTGATCCTTGAGGAGGTAAGGAAATGGGTGCTCCTCCTTTTTGTTCTTGCATCAAAAGTTGATAGGCCGCTCGATCCATCTCTTCTCTGGACATCTGTAAAGCTTCTTGCATCTCTTTCGAGGTGTAACTGCGAGTAATTTACACAATAATTAACATTTATATAAATTGCCGTCCTCCCAGTAACTTTTTTGTTTTTTAAGTAAAACTTACGAAACAAACTCGGGATCCTGACAATACTTCCCTAACCCTTGTTGTGAAAGTACCTACAATAAAAAATTATCCAGGATGAAGTTAAATTCTCTTTATACAATATAATTATAATATGTAATACAAAAATTGTATTACAATTAAGTCCTCTTACTCTGACAACCAGACTGTCCGCTGAACCCACAACTTCAGGAAGAGACAAAGTTTTGTTATCACCAATGACACCATCACGTAAGCCTCCATTGAACATCGCTGAATTAAAACAAACATTTAACATTCCCTGTTAGTTACATTTTTGTCTGTACGTGTCTAATTATGGGCAGAAGAGAAGCGAACAAAAACAAGGAAGAAACAACAGGAGAAAAAAAAATTATCCGAAACTGAAAAAAAAACCCGTCACCCCAATAATCCTTAATTCAATCTCTCTCTCACTCTCTCTGATGTTGATCGTTAGTTTATTGGCTGCTGCTGGGCAACTCTAATGTCAAGTTTTAGCTTGTTAAAATAATTATGAGAGTATAGGTTAGCATAACATCCAGAAAAGTTAGTTGTGATTAACCTCTGTTAGAGTAATGAGGAGATGTTAGTAGATGATCCACACTCATGACACGAGGTGTACTGGAAGAAGGCACGTTAGTCAGGTGGTGTTGAGTAAATCCTGCTAGAGCAAGGGCTTGGATATTAGTAGACTGAAGGGCTTCAGCAATCGACCTCGAATTAAGTCCACTCTGGATTGTCATCATCAATTGATCTCCTCCTCCTTTCCCTCCTCCACCCCCTCTTCCTCTGTCTTCAAGTTCACATTCCAAATTCATTAGGTTCCATCTACAGTTGATCAATCATTGTGTGTGTGCGTGTGTGTGGAGACAAAACAAGAACGTCAAAGCAAAAAAGAAATAAAAGAAAAGTACTGTTTAGAAAATTACAGTACTTGTTAAAAGTATACACTAATGAAACGTCTAGACTTCCTCACAATATAAACAATTCTGATACCCACAACGAAAGGAAACCAAAAAGTGACCGCATGCATTACTCTGTACAAATTAGTCTACAAGACAACTAAACAGTTAGTAATCACTATTAGTCTACGCACTCATATTGTCTACTTTTTTAGATTAGATACAACTTGTCAGCAATACGGAAAAAAAACTTGTGAATATTCAAAATATTTGCGAAATTTGATGAAATGTTGACCAAATGTTGACCGCTCTTACCGCTGGCCTGCATCCCCTTTCCGCCTTTTCCTTTCCTAAATGCACACATATTTTTGACATCAACTATTTGCCCTCTTTTTCAATCATTTCGCCTCAACCCCCACACACCCCCACCATGAAAAAACATGAAACATGCTTTCTCTCACTATCTTTAACTACGATACCAACAACTTAATATTATTGACAATTGACATTTAAATAATATATATTAGGACTAGAAACTACTACTAACGATAAGTCTTACAACATAGTAAACTTTAATTTACAATTATATTAGGTCAACTCACTCGGAAGCACCACGTGCAAGGGGAGATGAAAATGAGACTGTCTGTGGTAATCTCAGTGGACCCATCTGAATCACGTCTCCTTCTTCATTCCTTGCACCCCTTTTCATAAATTAATATCCATCATATTTACTTTCCTTTACCAATGTATTTAGTAACACATGACAGTGAAGAAAGTATTAATCAGTGAAATGTAACAGTTACCTCTCAGCTGCAAAAGAACTAGTCAACTTTTGGGGCGATACGTGATTGTCTCCTCGATTCTGAAAACATTTTTATATAGAAAAATCAAATTCATTTATTCAAAATTTTTAATGTACTTATTGTCCCTTTTTAAACTGTACCCTACCTGTGATCTGGGGAATGGTCCATTCTTCCTTCGCATGGATGACCACATGCTTCCAAAGAGAGAATGATTTCTCTGAAAAAGTTTTCACATTCACGTATTTATTACAAAAAATGATGAATTCTCACAATTTATGATTTGTTTTGAATACTTACACGATGCATAGGTTCAGGGTCGTCATTAAGGAGTTCTTCCAAATTTCCGGAAATGGCTCTCTTCAGTTCAGGCCCGGCATCATGCAGTAGACTAAAAAAAATTTTTTAAGAAAAGGTCAATTTGATAATAAAAAAAATTAGATGGTTCATAGTTATCTACACATTATCAGTGATTAGAACTAACCGTAGTCCAGCTTGTAAGGTGACAGTATTTTGTGTTTCTTTGTCCCCTTGTTCCTTCATCAATTGCTCTTTACGTTTCTTAAATCGACGGAAATAATCTTGAATGAGGAAAGTCGCGTAGAATTTCCCGACTGTCACTTCATCGTCAACTGTGTCAAACCATTATGTTACACGTTAGTCAATTTTGTATTGGATTTAATACAAGCTCTATATTTTTAAAATGGACTTACTTCCAGGGGGAGGGACAACTTGGTTCAGAAGGACTGGGCTCGTTCTCTTCCAAATCTTTTTGATGACAGCTCTTAATTCGGCATTAGCTTCGTCAATATTCCCTTCTGTTTTGATTCTCAATGATGTCCGAACCACAGCAAACAGAGTCGCATTGAACATGACCGTTCCGTCACTGTTCAGTGGCATATTCATCGACACTAGTCTCTGTATATAATATTACACAAAAATAAGGCCAAGAATAATTAAGTAAATAAAAAGGATGTGACAGGACTTACTTTACAGGCAACCCTATGTGGACATAGCTTTCCAAACCCGAGTGGTGGTGAAATTTTCCTGAGTAGAGTTACCACATCCAAATGTTTAATCCTGCCCTTGGCATCCGGATCATATTCTGACCACAACCGAATAAACTCATCCAAATGATGTGGACCCAAAATAGACCAATCACGTGTCAAATAGTCGAAATTGTCCATGATTACTGCCACGAACAAATTTATTATCTAGATAGGAGAGATAAATCAATTAAAACTCAAAATTCATGATTTTCACAAGTGAAAGTTCATGTGAAGAGAAAGAAAAATAAAAACTCACAAGAAATGAACAGAGGACGTAAAAGGAGATAAAGTATGGAAATGCAAAATCATTTCCGCAACTGGACGGTGGGCCAACGGTCACATTCACCGGAGCTCCTTCTTCATCGACAACTTCTTCACACTCAATACAAAGAATACAAAACAGGATTACTACTATAACTGTCAAAAATTCTGATTGTCTGCATTATCGCGGAGTAAAAGTGTGAATGTTCTATATTTACCTCAACTTCTGGCTTTGAAAGACATGACATCATAATCTCTTGCCAAGCCTCCCCTGAACAAATTATCAAATACATTATTATTGCTCGAGGATGTCATCCAGATTAAGTAAAAGTTGTACAGATTAAACTGATGGAGAGAATAGAAAGCCTTACCCGTGGCAGAACGAAAGAGGACGAGTACAGCTTGAGGGAAAGTTTGGAAATTATTATTTCGGTGGATTTCTGTCTCAATGTTAAGTTTTATCTTTCCAAATACTTGCATTCCTGTGTTGTTAAAAGAAGTCTTTTCTTATTAAATGAATCTTATTGTGTGGAATTTTAGACGAATTACCTATGACGGCGTAGATAAAAAACAACATGACGATTAGAAGAGCGACATAGGGCAAAGCTTGAAATGATTTGACAAAAGTCCACAATAAAGTCCGAATCCCTTCTCCACGACTCAGTAACTTGACAAGTCGCATGACACGGAACAGGCGAAAGAAATTTATGGAAATTAAATTCTTCCCGGATGGCTAGAATTTAGAGATTTCAAATTAAATTAAATTAAAATAATCCTCACACACTTAGTCATAATTAACTTACATTAACTTCCGAGTAGACAATGTCAATGAAACTGCCCAAAACAATGATGAAATCAAATACATTCCAAGCATCTCCAAAGTAGTTCTAAAACAAAAATCAGCGCATATTAATTATTTTTTGATTCATTTCTATTTGACTTGTATTCGGCCAATCGATGAATGGACTACCTTGAACCGGAAAGCTGCCAATTTGAGGACAAATTCCAGTGCAAAGACTGCGGTGAAGATCATATTCATTATGTCCAAGGCTTTTGTATAAAGATCCGGTTGCTTGTGAAATTTCATAGCCAGTGTGATGGTGTTGATGAGAATGAGGACAAATATCACCTACAGGTACACACACACATTCAACTTGACTCCAGCAATATTGAGTACAAACGGATAGTATTTCATAAAATGGTGAAAAGAGTTTACATATTCAAAGGGCTGAGATGTCACAAGCCACCAAACTTTATACTGTAGTCGATTCTTGGGAATGTACCGACGCACAGGCTTTGCTTTCAATTTTCAAATATCAATTCACAAATTATTGTTTAACCCTTAAATAATATTTTTACAATATGTTAAAAGCAATTTTAGGCAAAAGTACTAACCTTTTAATGCAAATTCTATGCAATTTCTCTGTAAATGTCGACAAATAGCCATTTTAAAATTTTGATAATTTAAATTTTACTGAACTTGGGAATCATAAATTGAATTTACTTACCTGGTTTTTATCTAAAAAGAAAGAAAATTATTTTATTAATTACAAAATAAATCAATGAAATTGAATTTCTGTCGCGAAAGTGAAAAAACGTTTAGGAGAAAGCGCTTAGAACTTTCTCTTTAGAGAAAGTTTGTGTTTCTCTTACCAAGTTCACAATTCTTGTACTCTTGCTCTCCCTCATTTTGAAAGGTGACGATGACGAAACCTGGGAAGGAATAACTCCATTATTTAATCCTCTGTTCAAATTGTTTATATGAAGAAAACAAAATTTCGAATACAAAATGTTTAACTCACCCACAAAAATATTAACCATGAAAAACGCTATGATAATAATATAGATTATATAGTAGACAGCCACGAACGGTCTGTAAACAAAAATAAATTTCATTTCATAATGACATTTCCTTTACTTTCCCTTCAAAGGAAATTTCTCAAATTGAAGGAAACTAACCGGTAATTATGTTTTGGCCCCTCTTTCTCGGCATGAGAGTCGATTGATAAATAGAGCATTCTACCATACAAAATTTCAAAAATAATAAAAATCAAATTTCATTCAAGCTAAGATTCATTTTACTACAACTACTTGTATATAATAATGTTAGTCAACTCACTGCGGCCATCCTTCAAAAGTGCTGACGGCGAACAGCGTCAACATGGCCTTGCCCACAGTATCAAAATTAAATTTATTGTTTTCAAAACTACGGTTTTCGGCCACTGGACGGTAAATATCACCATATTTGTACTTGATGAAATATCCCCTTTAATAAAAGCACAGTAACAAAATATCTCGATGAAAAGGTCATCCAAAATGCACCAAAATGTACACAAGATAGGATAAAGATGATGCAACATGATGATGACACAACACTTTGTGACTGAACATGATTTTCCACTTACTTGCACTCTTCCTCTGTCAATTTTGACGGGTCATTACAATTGTACATTTTCCCCTAAAAGCAAAGAAGGAGATCAATCAATCTGCCCTTTTGTGTACGAGAGGGAAAGACTCTACTTCAGTATCATCAAATCATCCCACACCATGACATAAGAGTCTTATGATAAGACAGATGAGATTGTGCATTCTTCAAAACTGACCTTGAACAACTGAACACCGATGACAGCAAACATGAACTGGAAAAAGAATTTCAAGAACAAAAGCTGATAAAACCGCATTCTCTCACCTTCAACTTAATTAATCCACAGATTTTGAGAAGAGTGAAAGCAAAATGCATCCAAAAATAAAGTACCTGGAGAAGACATGTCACCAGCACAATGTTACCGATTGTCTTCACCGCAACTATTACACATTGCACTACATGCTGCAAATCAAGTCAACAAAAAAGATCATCATCATTTTTCGCTCCGGGAAAAAGAAAATCTCAAATTTTGAGAAAGATTTATGACTTACCTTCAAACCTTTTGCCCGATTGATTGCCCGGAGAGGTCGAAGAACACGAAGTACACGAAGAATTTTGACAACAGAGATTGCTCCAGAACTACATTACACCATTTACATAAAATTAATCAACCCATCATCATTATTTCTATTCTAAACTATTTAGTTTACCAAGTTTTTTATTGGAACTTGAGAGGTTTTTGTTTGAACGTATATATGGTATGTTTTTTGATTAGTTTCATTTTTTAATTAAAAAAGATGTTATGAACAAACTTTACAGTATGATTTTATGTACTGGTAATGGAGGCAGTAATTAATTAAAAGCTTCAACACACACACACAGCCTCCTATTTTTTGAGTGCTCATTTTCAAAATTATGGTTAAACATAAATAAAGTTTCGGAGTGGTTCTAAAACTTTTTTTGAGGGTTAAGAAACTCTAAATGAGTGCATTTTTTAATGCTTGTGGTGTTGGTATTATAATTTATGTACTAGTCATCATCACGTCGTTATCTCCCCATGCACAAGATTTTCCATTGACATTCACCATTCACAATAATCCATGCAATAATACTGGATGCATGTTCAAAACACTGAATAGAAAAAAAAACTGTTTTGCAAACAACGCCTCGCTCCAATGAGAGCAAAAATAGTGAAACAAAATTATTATTATGCAAAGCTTCTTTGCTGTACTTAACCCACAGTCTGGGTCGTACATTAGGCAGAGAGTAAGAAATACAGATATACATGTAGAAGAAAAAGCGTAAAAAGTTCTCAAAGAATTTTTTTCACAATACCAGATGTTGATTTTTGAGAAAATCTCTCTCTCACATTTCCGTACTGAAATACCATCCTTGACTTTGTACACATACAAAAATAGTCTTTCCGTTAACACGACAGTGATATTACACAATTATTACACCATATATTTTTAACAGAGAGAGAGAGAGAGTCGGGAGGAAGGGTGTCTGAAATGACATTGAAAACTGTTTTAGAATTTTTTGATACACAGGGATTTTCGTGTATGTAGGTAATAGTCTTTTGTGCTAATTGGATGACACAACAAAAAGTACATTTACCTAGAAAGTGAGGGAGGGAATAGGATATGTAAACTGTTGTGAAAGCACATTGATTTAAATTGATACGAACAGTTAAGTGGGACATTAAGACTACAGCGTTTCGTGTGTGGGACTGTGGTACAATTATTTTTGAAACGTAAGAAAGAAAATGGTTAAAGGATGAGGAAATGACATTGAAATTGGTTTTACTACCACATTTATACAGCTCTGTAAAATACAGTAATTGGCATTAAAGTGTGCTGTGCACTATAGGTACTTGTGTGAAGGTGGACAATGAAGACGAGAGGGGTAGAAAGAGACAGAACAATTTTAATTATTTTGGGATGGATTATAAGTGGGTATTGAGAAAGAGGACTTGTTTGTGTACTTTTTTTTTGTTTTGTTGTTGTTGATAGAAATCACAAATTTTCTTACAAATCAGGACACCGAGTTCGTACAAAAGTGTTGCAAGACTTTGAGTTCAATCGTAAAGCTCCGCCTAAGCAGGACTCAAAGAGAAGCTCAATGAAGGATCTTCAATCAGACAGAAAACGATTATTTTTTAGAGCATATCGATAACCTGGCTCATTGAGTAAATACAAAAATTTGCAAATGGAACTTTCGTAAGACAGTAGGACAAGGTCTAATGACGAGACTGAGACGATGGACAACACGAAGAAGAACAAATAGAGAGAAAGAGAGAGAGAGAATAAAAAAAACCCGCACGGCAATCCACGAAACACAATCCACAATGAATAGAAAAATTTATAAAAAGTGTAAAAACGAACTTCACAGACTCTGTCTTTCAAAAGTTTGTATAATAAGAAAATTGGAATAAAGATCATGTCATAATAAGTCTTCATGACGAGACGAGACTGCACCACACACGCAAACACACTCTGCACTAATAAAAAAAACGTTTCACTATATTTTGTCAACCATTATAGAATATTAACTGAGATCACACGCACACACACCACTCTCTAAAATTATTTGACTAAAATACCTTTTGCTCAAAATAGCTTTTGCTCATTTTTTATAATATTAGCCCTCGCACATGCAATTTTTCAGTATTAGAAAATTTTTTTTGTTCAAAAGAATTGGTATTGTCTTTTCTTCTTTTTCATCTTCCTCCTCTTCCACATCTTCCTCTCCTCTTCAAGAAAGGTCCAATATCATAGTCAATAAATCAAGTTGATGCAAAAGTCAAATCATTAATCAACTACCAAATTATTATACATTATATGATTAATTGAATTTTGAGATGAAGAGTGTGCATGAACATCATTGCAAAAAATTACGTATTACTATTATTTATGATTATGAGGTGGTTCTTAATTGGAATTCATTTCATTTTTTTGGATTTTTGATCCTTACCTGAAGAAGAAGGATATGAGGGAGACACAGACAACGAGAAGATCCAGTAAATTGAAGGCAGATCGACAGAAAGCTCCCTTGTGCAAGATGAATCCAAATGAAATCATCTTGAGACAGATCTCAATGGTGAAGACTGTCGTGAAGAAAATGTCAAACTTGTTGAGGATCTACAGAGAAAGAGAGAGAAGAGGATCAAAATAATGTATGCCATATCAGACACCCGTCATCATCATTCAAATCTGGAAAACAGACAGAAAAAGGGATTCCAAATTTTTTTTCCTTACAATATTCCGCTCGGATTTTTCGTTGAGAGGATCTTCAGCTGCCAACATGGCTGAAGAGATGAGAATGCAGACTAGGATGACATTACTGAAGATGCTGTGACTAAAGGAGGAGAAAAAATAACAAAAATGAGATTTCATGTCATCCATACTGAGAGCATGAACTACAATTAAATAATGTGACTGTGTCCCTATTCCCTCCTTTACTTACTTGATAAATCGGTAGCAGAATACTCGGATTCTGTAAAGAGAGAGATGAGAAAGTTCATTTAGTATCTATTACACACTGATCAAATGATGTGGTTAATCCTCACATCCACACACAGTTATCTGTAAGGTGAAACTCTCATCGTTGGAAGGTGTACATCAAAATGAATGTTTGAAAGGTCTAATATGTAGAATGACATTTCTCCTCCTTTTATCCCTTCACATGAGTTTACATACCTGTTCGTAGATGAGAAGATGAAGAAGCTACTGGCTTTCGGAAGTGGCTTTTGCTTTGTAGGAGCTTCCGACATTCTCCTCGGTCTCGCTGTCGGCTTCATTTCTTCATCTTCCTCGAATTCAATGTCTTCATCCTCCTCCTCACCCTCCTCTGTAATAATAAATTTAAAGATATTACGAGGACATACTATGTACAATCTTTTGAAGAGATTGTTCCCCTCCCCCACACACACACATCTCCTTGTGGTTAGGGTCTCCTTGAGGTATAATAATAAAATAATAATAACTATAATTTGCATCTCTTATAATGTGGTATCCCTCATCTCTCTTTTCTCCTATTGTGTGGTACACAAGGGAGAGAGAGAAAGTCTTTGAAAAATACCAAGGAAAATGTACAACAGAGACGAGTCGGGGAAATCACGCAGTCACATTGTGCACTGCAGGGATTTAAATAACCGGGTAATTATGGTACAATGTAATATTATATAAGATATATATATATATACAAAAGTAAGTAGACAATTTTGACATGGATTGACAAAAGTAAGATGAAGTACCTGGTTCCTCTTTACTCTCAATCTCGTAGGCTGAGTGTCTCTCCAACTCTTCACTTTCTCCACTGTCAAGAATCAAAAGAAAATCAATTATGCGTGTATATATACTGTAGCATCCTTATACAATATCGTATGATGTGAGCTGCGGATCCTCCCTGTCTCCTCTTGACTTACTGACTGACTCCAGTCTCCAGCTATGAGAAAAGTAGTCATGGCAGTAAAATTGTGAAAAGTCATGAAGGATGGGAGAAAGTAAAAGGTTAGACAAAATCTATTCAGAGAAGAGGAGGAGATGGAGAGAGAGAGACAGAGAGAATGTTACCCGGAATAGATTATTCAATAGAACTCTAAATTACTTTCGTTTTACACCAGCTTATTACTGTGGCTTCTAACCCCATTTCTCACCTTCTCCTCTCCTAACATTACAATTTCAATGGGAGAGGAGGAAGGAAGGAGCAATAACATGTTTCAGTCTCTGATGAACATTAATGAGGATCCTTCATGCAAGAGTAACAACCCACCACATACTAGACACACACTCTCTTTATGTGGGTTGTCCCTTACATGTGAGAATACCTCAACTCATAATAATAGACATAATAAATATTGATGTAGTGGCAAAACACCAGCAGCCGGTCCAGGTGAGTAATCAAATTTGTTCCAGTTCCATGAACACCCTCACACACACACACACACACACACACACACACAACGTGAAGAAATGAGGGAAGAGGCATTATAATTTAGAGTCATATTTTGTGTGGACAACACATCACAAACAACCTTAAAAGACTTGAAAGTAATTAAGACAGAGAGGAAGGGAAGAGGTAGACTTGAAAGGGAACTTACACGTCATCCGTATTATTTTGATATTCATCCTCCACTTCTTCATCCTCTTCTCCCTCTTCAATCTCTCCTTGACTTCCTTCTTTACCTTCGACTTCTTCCCCTTCTCCCTACAAACAAAAACAGACAAACAAATTGGATATGAAGGTCAAGGATTCTACTGCATCGTTCACAATTTTTTAAAATTCATTTTAAAAAAATTATATAACAAATTATAGACTGATGGTGAAAATTCACCTCTGGTCCCTCCTCCTCCTTCTCAATAGCAGTTAATGACTCGGCATCAGCCAAATTGTCAACAGCGATAGCCAAGAACACATTGAGTAGAATATCTGTGGAATGAGGACAATTAAAATCCATTTACAGTCATGATCATCCTCTGATGATGATGATTATTATTGTGTATAGAGAAAAGAGGGAGGTGGGGGTGGAGACTCACAGTTTCCGCAGATGAAAAGGATAATGAAGTAAATGCAAGCGATTATGCCAATTGAGGCAACACCACCGTAAGCCCTGATCCCCGTGTACATAACTTCATTCCAGTCTTCGCCTGTCAGAATCTAGGGAGTCCGGAACAAATAAAACTGAATTACAATGTTCTACTTTCCCCCAAACATCCTAATCTAATCACACACGCCCTGTACGCCTCTCTTTCTCTCTGTATGGTGTGTGTGTGGACATTCACAGTATTTTGTCATACATTAATCTGTTCGTGTGTATGTAGAATCCGTGGAATCATATTTTTTATTTTCATCCTTTCATAATTTCACGCACACATGTACGGGAAATTCATAACTGGCACAAATTCGACACGGTCATGTACGTGTGTGTGTGTCCAAGTCAGCAGACAGCTGACATTATGTATCAAAGCGAAGAGAGACAGTGTGTATGCATTTGTTACAGTATATAGATGTAGATTATGTACTTGAACTTTTCTTTAGATTTTCAAAAAAAGGAAACACTTTTTCCACTTTCTCTCTCTCTTTCGCTCTACTCCTTTCAATTTATTTTGTAGATTTTTTGAAATTCAACTTGTATACTACATAAAAAGGCTTTTGTGGAGTATTCTAAGAGTTTTTTTTGAAAATTGGAAATTTAAAAGATTTACCTGGAAGACGGTGAGTAAGCTTTGCCAAAAAGTATCAAAGTTTTGTCGAGGTTTGTCTGTTGAGCTGTCAATAACCCAAGCACACACAAACACAAATTGTATATTATGTACTCGTCAGACTGTCATTATTGTAAGGAGAATTTTTATTCTTTTGATAAAAAAGTGCATATATTGGAATAGAATTTAAAATTTAACCTGTCAAAATTAAATTTTCCTCCAAACACCTGCATTCCCAAAAGGGCAAAGATGACGATGAACAAAAATAGAAGGAGTAAAAGAGAAGCGATAGACTGAATTGAGTTGAGCAGTGACGCCACCAAATTTGACAATGATCGCCAGTACCTGTCAACCAAAAATCACACAATTTTTAATTATTGTACAAAATTCTACAATTTTTGAATAATTTTTGAAAAAATCTTACTTGGTGACTTTGAAAACTCTGAGGAGTCGGACACACCGTAACACAGAGATTCCTGGAAGGATCAAAAATAAAAATTCAAATTTAATTTGTCAATTAAATTATCCAATTAAATTAATTTTACCTAGAGGAGGGATGATGTCTGTGTTGGTGAGGACCATTTCAAGAATACTACTGATCACCACGAAACAGTCAAATCGATTGAATAGTGACACAAAGTATCCCTACAATCACAATAGAAACTTGATTAATAAATAGCAATTCAATTAAATAAATGTCATATTATCATTAAATGGTTTACAACCTGAAATCCTAAACTAAACATCTTGAGGAGCATCTCCAGTGTGAAAAGAACAACGAAAAATTGATTGGTCACCTCTGCATCAAATGAGAAAAGGAAATTTATAAAATTACACAACTCATATAATTAAATTAAGCACAATTAAATCACAAAATGATTGTACCTTGAAAGTCATCAAGCCAGTCTGGCTGTTCATGATATTCTGTGGCTAGGATACAAGTATTGAGGAACACAAGAACAATGATGAGCCAGTAGAAAGCTTGAAATTGAGAGTAAACAAAGTTTAACATTTTAAAATCATTAGTTGAACGAGAATTAACATTTTTTAGCATTAATGTATTCGAATTCCGAGTATCGGAAAATTTTTCTCGATAAAAAATTAATACTGACCTTGAGATTTGACTGCTTTTCGACATGATCTCCTCATCCGCCGATTGAGTCTTTATTCCACAAAAGGAGAGACAGAAAAGAGAGTCACAGCATGACCACAAATTCTTTTACAGTTTTTTTTCAAATTAGAACACATATTAAACAGGGTTAAAAGACATCTGTATAGAATACGACTGTGGTCCAGGGGAAAGAACTGGAGATAGAGAGAAGAGGGAAAGGAAGAGAGGAAGAGTAAAAACTAAACTAACATAAAAAAATTATGCTCTCAATTTATCTTTTCACGGTCCACTAGTAATGTCCAAGTAAAAATGTAGGATAAAGAGAATAAATAGGAGGAGGGAGGAGGAAATGCTGTCTAGCTTTAAGTCTGAGATTGAGCATGTACAACAAGAAATTATCTTCGTTATCAACCAGGCAGAGATTTTCAAGAATATAAAAAGTAGGGGAAAAAGTTGTTTTGTTGATGATAAATGTTCTTCTCCTTCCTCCTCATCCTACACACACACACATTCCGCTTCTTCACCAACATTTTCTACAGCAAGGAGGATTCTACCAACTTGGCACCCATTATTTCATTCTCCAGTCGTCCTCCCCCCTCCTCCTCTTTCACTTCCCCTTTCTCCAGACAAAAATAAGGTTAACTGCCCAACTTTTCCTCTCTCCTCCGTCTTCCTCAATCGAGAAAGAAAGGGGGGAAGAGTGTGTGTGTAGGAGGGATTTGTGTATGTGTGTCTGTGTGTGTGGAACTTTTGCGCTTAAAAACTATGGAGTCTTTGACTCCTTACTTCCTCTGTCTGACGACTGACGACTACAAATCCTCTTAGCAGAACACAACAAATCCAGAGCCAACTTTTCCACAGAGATGAAATTAGTAAATGGAGAGAGAAATTAAAAAATGTGAATAAAATTTTATTCCAATAATTGGAATTTTCTTTCCTTTTTTTCAAGATTACATCTCCAAGGATTTGTTGTTGTTGTTTATGTCCTCCAGTACAACTTTATATTCATACATCAGCATATTGAGGAGGAAGGGAAGGAGGAGGGGATGGACGGAGGAGTACTTGAGATACAAATTGTATCATACAAACAACACACACACACACACTAGAGAGTGGAAACTAGGAGACGAGACACAAGGATACTGGAAACTCCGTACCTCTCACAAGCTCGTTTCTTGGTCTGAAACCAAGGTTCCTTCTGCGGCTGATTTCCTTCCATGTCTTCTCCTTTCTCCGAAGTTTCCATCTCGGCTCCTTTCCCTGTGTAAATCCAAAGATGAGAATTGAATGGAATAAAATCCAAAAGCCAACTCAGCATACACACACACGCTAACCCTTCGTTCGTTCGTGTAGGGCATACACTGTAGTATACACACACATGTTCCATAAGTAATGAAGATTTATAATCAACAGCACATCCATCATCTATCTTCATCATCATCATCTCGTACTATCCTCATCCCAAATCAATTTGCCCAAGATTAAGATCTCCAACCTCTTTCTCTATTCGAAGATGGAGAGAGAGGAGACACGCAGATTGAAACTTTTATGCCACACATCCACTACTACTACTACTACATGTAGTATACATATTTTACGACGCAGCATGACAACGACAATAATTAGAATGCCCAAGACCTTTTCCTTCATCCACTTTCTCTCTCTCACTCCATCAACCTTTTTAGTGAACAGAGAACGGCCGGCTCAAAAAGTGGAGGCTAAACAGCGCAGCGCACATGTATGCAGTATGTATGGGTAAAAAAATCATTATAAATAAATACGAACTGACCTTTGTCTTCCCCATCTGGTTCAATATCCTCTGCCTGAGTGATCCAGTCCAAATACCCACGAAGATCTTCCTCAATCTGTTGTTTCTCGCGCAATTTGTGAAAATCTCCACGAGCCTTCGCTTTCTCCCTCTCCTTGGAAAATTCTCTGTGTACAACAACAACATGAGGGAAATTTAGTCAAATTAGTGTTCCGCTTCTTTGTACTACACTGTACATACTGTAGGAGTTGAGAGAGAGAGAGAGGGAGAGAGAGAGAGAGAATTTTTTGTTGGTTACACTGAACACACAAACACGTAAGCGAACAGTACACAACACACACACGCAGAGATAATTACTACCGACACTTTTCTCAGGAGAATTAAAAAAAGAGTGGCAAAACCTCTCATGTCATGTCATCAAAACAAGGAATAAAATGTAAAATTGCACATACTCACAACCACACACACACACACCAAGTGAAAGAGAGAGAGAGATGTAAAAAAATATATGTTGTATAAACACAGAAAGATAATAGAATTAAAAAGAGTCCGTTCCTCTCTTCCCCCTTTCATATCTTCCTTTATGCCCGACCAGGGATCTTCTGAGGTAATCTCTCTCTCTCTTTCTGTGTGTGCCTGTGTTTCTTTATATTATGTACACACTCTACACATTACACATTGTACACATTCATATATTGCGTATTGTGTCCTCCCTCATTCTGACATTTTTCGCATTTACACACACACATGTAGGTACTGTCATGGTCCTCCCATTGACTTGATTACGACCACCTCCATCACCTTGAGACTCATGGTGTGGCTTTGACGGGAGAAATGTAGTATGTATACACAGTACACAGTAGTACAGTGCAATGTGTTCCCGGGTATCTCATACTTATGTGTATGTATTGACTAGGAAATGTGTCTCCTGGGCTACCCCCTCACACCAATAAAAAATAAATACGAAGAAAAAAAGGAGAAACATTCTCATCTCCTTCATTCCAAACAACCATGCAATACACAATATAAAAAAATAGGGGGAAGGGAACAACAACAAAAGAAGAAAGAGAAGAAGAAGAGAAAAACTCCTTTTAAATAAATATCATCACCCTTCCATCCTACGACCCGAGACACACACACACACACTACATACAGTCTTACATACGTAACACAGCAATTCACAATTCATTGTCCTCCTATTTTACCCCCATTTGTGTGGAAAAGTAAAAGGATCTTTACATAGGTACGTCCTAGTACATAAATGCATTGTAATTTTCTTTAAAGACGTTCACACCTTTTTTATTGTACATTACCTACAACACACACACACACACACTCTCTGATACACACAGCCTCCATCTCATCTCCTTCCAATAGTATTGACATGAAGACGGGGGATTATCTCTCTTGGCCTAACGTATCTTGAATTGAATTGAATTTTCTTGAACTTTCTCTTTCTCTCGCAGTCTTTCTTCCCTGCTACGTAATGCGAGCGTCGTATGCTCCGAGTCATAATAGTTTGTGTTGGGATAATGTATAATGTACTAATGTGAAATGGGGATTACGTATAAGAGGTATTTTCAAAAAAATGGATATTAAATCTAATGGACCCATCAAAATCATAATTTTTACACGCACACTCAATTTTTTTCATGTGTTGAAAGATAGTAGAGAGAGAAAGCAAACTACGTACTTCCTCGGAGAAAAGGTTTTGTGCCGTTTGAGACTACATACAAAAGTATGTACAGACAGTTTTGTACAGAGTATGTAGTAGTTGTGTGTGTGTGTGTATCTAATTTATACGTTGTTTGTTCTTTCGTAATAAAAAAAACCAGAGAAAATATTATTAGAGTCAACTTCTTTTTACTCTCCTCCTTCGCTTTTCTTTCTCCCTTTTTCTACTCTCTCTCTCTCTCTCTCTGGTTCTCCTTTCTCTACACATTTTCTCCCTGTCAAAAAATTTGACTGAATAAATAAAAAAGAAAACGAAACGAGACGAGGTCTCCTTGACTTTTCGTTTCATTCTTCTTTTTTTCCCTTTTGTTACATTTTCTCAAGGCAGGGATGGCGAGAGAGGTGGAAAACATTCTTATGTAATATATTCAATTCTATATTTATTTAATTCATGGTATAGAAAAGAACTTCCCAGCTTTTCACATCCCCTTCACACACACAGGCACACACACATGCACAATTTTTTTTGTTCGCACATATTGGTTGGAGGAATGGATAATAATGTAAGGGGGTTCTAAATATTTACATTTAAAATGTCCATTCCAACTGACATGAGACGCTTTAACCCCTCCATGCTTCATTATTTACAAGTGGAATGAACTGGTTGAGTGAACGAACAGCACTGGAGGAGGAGGATTGGGTGAACACAAAGTGTACAAATTCAGGAGGAGAAAGGAACTTTGCACCCACTTTTCATGTTATACCCAGAGAATAAGAAATGTTGTTGTGTTGTCTGTCCTGGTTGGTGTTTATGTGTGTGTCTACTATGTACACATGCATCCCAGTGTATTTCTTTTGACCTCTGACATTTAGAAGATGCATTGCATTACAAACGTGGGTTTGGTACACCTTAGATATTCTAAGCCTCTGTGTCAATCATTCCCCTTGGCTTCTTATTTCTTTTTTTTGTACAATCCAATTATATCCTTTTCTTACACACACACACACTCCCACAGCAGATACAGTGTCTTCTTTCTCCCACACACACGTGGTTACTATAATAGTTACGAACGAACACACACCAACTGAAAAGAAGTTTCTAATGATGACGTTGGAGGTGGAAGGGAATTTGTTTAAGGTTAATTATGATGAAAGTACACATGCATAAAAAGCAGAGGGGAAAATAAAAAGAGAAAGTATGTGACTCACCCAGAGAGAACACCAAGAATGAGATTCATGACGAAGAAAGCGCCGATGATAACCATGGAAATGAAATAGATCCACTGCCAGGAATTTCCCATGGCGTCTTCAATCTGTTACATGTATTGACGATGATGATCATTCATTATAATAGGTCGTAGTGTGTGTGAAGGAATGTGCGAAATGATGTTCCACAAGAACACACACACACACTGAAAAAGAAAGGAAACAGACTGGGAGACACTTACATTGTACATGGTCTGGGTCCAACCCTCCAGAGTGACACACTGGAAGACGGTGAGCATGGCCAAACCAAAATTATCAAAGTTGGTGATGCCAAAGTTGGGGCCGTCCCAACCGGATGTACAATTATAAAACTCATCCTCACACTGGAATCCACCACCACATGGTACAGGGTCATCCATCAGTTCCCCTGTTATGTTGTGAATACATGTACTATGCATCTTCCCGGAGAATAACTCCAGGCCTATGATGGCGTAAATTATGATGACGAAGAGGACTAGGAGTGCAATGTGCAGTAAAGGCACCTGTTGACAAGTCATATAATTACTCATCAAGGGCTCATTTGAATTTATTGTTGTCATAAAGGAGGAGAAAGTTGGTTCTTACCATAGCTCGAAGAATCGAGTTCATCACCACCTGCAAACCTACATGTCACAAAATCAAGATAAGGGGTCAGCTAAGTCCTGAGTGCTTAATACTTGTACCAGAAATGAGAAGGAAACAAAGGAGGAGGAGGGAACTTACTAGGTACACCAGAGACTAATCTCAGAGGGCGAAGGACGCGGAATGCTCGGAGTGCTTTCACATCAAAACCTTCTTTTGCCACCATGGACAAACCCGTGCTAATTAGTCTGTACCGGATCACAATCGTATTTTAGAATTAATTTAAAATCATAACTAAAATTTCTTAATATTTTGAATGGTCACGAAAGAGAAGGAAAGAGAGAAAGAGAAAGTTACCCTATAACTACTATAGTAAAATCTAAAAAGTTCCAAGTGTTCCGCAGGTAGGCCCCTGGGTGCATCACAAAACCACACGCGATGATCTTCATGAAGCATTCTGTAATGGATAAATCCTTGATCATAATTCCACTCTGTACATATGTACTGTGTAATGTATACTCCATCCGTTTACATCATCAATGCTATTTAGTACATCAAAAAAAGGTCATCATCACCTGCCGTGAAGATCACCAGAAACACGTACTCTATCCTCTCCTGTTAAATATATTTATGATGATGACGACGAGAACGACGACGAAGAAGATGATGATGATGAGAATGGACCAAGTATCATCCGTCAACACAGCAGCAGTCATAAACAAACATGTAATAATGTGTCAGCATATTATATTATACGTACTTCCGATTTTTCTCATGCAACTCATAAAAAAGATCAAAGGAGTAAATTGAATTTCCGATCAAATAGAATCACATGAGAGGCTAGTAGTAGAGGGGGGTCTTTGTCGTTGTCCCCGAAATGTCAAGACGAGAGAGAGAGAGAGAGAGTGAGCGAAGAGTTACACAAGTACAAAATATCCTATTCATCTTCACGTCGTCTGGGTATTACCAAGGTCATGTATGCCATGCCACTCATATTGTAATGAGTAGAATGAGTCAGCAGGAAAAAAAACGGTTCAGGGTCTTCAACGTCGCCTATTTCTATTTCTACATTAACAAATTTACATAGTTCATACAAACTACTTTTGCACATTTAACTTTCATATTTGCGAGTATAAAGATGTGAGCGAAAAGATCGTTCACCCTATGCAGTCCTTTCGTTTGAAAAATGTCTTTTGACTTTTGTCTACTAGGAATTTTTTCTTTTGACAACTTGGGAAAAACAACAACGGGTAACGGTTAGAGATGTACAATGAAATTAAACTGTACACTCTACCTACAAACAAAAGAGGAATGCTTGTAGTCAAAATCATGTGTAAAAAATGTACATTGAACATCCGTTCTTCCCACTCAATCTCTATTTTTGACTTTTGCCATTAATTGCAAATCAATAAGTTTAATTAGCTTTCCCTCTCCCCTCCCCTCCATTCCATTCTATTTTACTACTAGCCACTGTTGATCCATTGAAAGTATTGACTGAGACAAGGATTGTTCTTTATAATAAAGTTAAACAATTTTATTGTTTGATTATCCAGAAAATTATTTGTAGAGAGAGAGAGACTGTGACGTACCAGGGTTTGATTGGTAGCATTCGAATCCGAGTTTGGGTATGGAGTGTACACTGAAATAAAATAATTCAAACACCTCATTGTATTGTGGGTGTGTGTGTGTGTTTCTATTTTATAGAGAGAGTTTTGGATTGTCATTGATATTATCATGTTTCAAGATTTACCTGCCAAGGCCACACAGTTTGCAAAGATTGTCAGAAGAATCAGGTACTCAAAGGGTCTGAATTAGATTCACAGAAGGAAGAGATGTATTTATGTACACAACACAATTTTCTCTCTAAACTAATATCCCTATGCACAACTCTTTCACATTTCCATTTTGAGACACAAACTAGTTAGAAATATGAATGTCAAATTTGGCTGAATGGTTATAAATACCATACAATATTTATGTATAAAATACATGGGAGAAAATAATTGCTCTCTCTCCTACCATCAACAACAAAGTTTCTCAAAGGGTTTTTATGTTTCAGACTCTTAATTAAGATGTAATACTCCAGTTTCATGCTACTACCTACTGTATTGTATGTACTCTCCTTCCTAACCCGACTCTCAATTTCCATTTGGATGGCTAAACAATGTTAATATATACAAGCCATAAAAGGTACAAAATAATATTGATGAAAATTTGAAGGATGATTTTATTCCTCCTCCTAAACTGAGATGACAAACACACACACGGACAGAGAGAGAGTGAAAGTGGAAAGTGAGGTTTCACTTGTTAGACGAAGAATTTCAGTTGCAAAAATTTTCCTTTATGTCATGTCATCATCATCATCACAGCGTGTGTGACACACACACACACATACTCTGTTTGTACATGAGGAGGAGGAACAGACTCCCGTCTACTCCCGTGTAGCTTTAGAATAGAGCTACAATTTCCCACTAAATACTCTCAAGTGCAATAATAATAATAATGAATGTACACATGTGCCCTCACACACACAGTCACACACAGTCAGACAAAATTTCCATTGTGTGTCTCATTCACTTGTGTGTGTACAATGTACACACACATTTTTCATACATTCAATGTATGAAAGAGAGATTGAGGGAAGGAAGGAGGAAACCCGGGTAGAAGTAGTAGTAGGAATTTTTCCTCCCTGTCTTCCTTTCGTGTTTTGGCATCATAGCCTTGGAGTTGGGAAGAGAGTCTGAGAGAGATTATAATCAGTGGAGAGGAATATCTACTGCGTGAGTTTTAACAGATGAGCGTGTCTACTGCCTACTGCCTACAGAGAGAGAATGAATGCCGTTTGTTGATTAGGGCACTACGAGAACTCCTTCTCCCCAGCTTAACTACTACTCGACGACTCAATGGGAGAGTGGGATGTGGCCATAAAAATAAAATATAAAATACTTATATAAAAAGAGAAGTCACACACCCACATTTGACTCTCACTTCTTCCCTTCTTTTTATTCCTTGAGCATGATGCTCCTTCTTTCAAGCATCATCAAGTTGTCCAGCCAAATCACAAAGAGACATTTATTCATCTCAACTCTCCCTTCTTTCACACACACACGCACACACACTTAAAATATGTACAAAAGGTAGTAATGTGGTGGTTGTCCCAATCAAATTTAATTCACTCATAAATTACATAAAACGTTTTCTCCTCGAGAACTGAGAAAGAGACTCACAAATCCTGACTAATTATTTAAGAGTACATTCTTCATCCTACAAATTTACCTTTCACTCTGTGTATTGAATGTGGATGAGAGCGGGGCATTTAAAAATATGCTTTATCCTATTCCTTGACTTACTATGACCTGACATACTATGAAGATATGATTAAAGTTGTACGATAATTATAAGGAAAGAAATGGAGTGCTTACTTCCACTCGACAATGTCAATGCACAATTTACGGATGGGATTTTTGAGGGTGAGGCAGAAGAGGGCCCTTTGAGGTCGGTCAGGAGCGACCTTCAATAATTGATCAGCGGAATAAACTTTAAGTGCGCAAACTGTTACACACAAAAATTTTCACAGGACTACAACTACCAAAGATAGATACACACATTTCATTTGTTTTAAAATTCATGTTTTATTTTATTCTACTGTCAACAAGTAGAAATTAGAATTACTAAAAGGGACAAAAAGAAAAAACCAGTACGGTTTTTGTATATCAAACACAAATGTATTAAATGTATCCAGTTATGACTGGAACTCCGACTCTAGCTAATTGGCGAAACAAACGACGTCTAGCATCATTATCCCAGATGGAACCAACTGAAATATATAGAATCAAATCATATCCTATATATATGATGCAGTTAATGTAGACAGAGCAGATAGAGTATACATTACCCAGTTAATGCATACACTACCTCGTTGATGTGTACACTATCTAGTTCATGTGTACAATTGCAGTTAATGTGTACTGAACTTCAGTTAATATGTACAAAACTTAGTTAATATGTACATGACTTCAGTTAATGTGAACAAATAAGTAGAAGAAACACTTTT